>WAAG01070113.1:71471-140593 GCA_013390105.1 Tichodroma muraria | reverse complement strand
CTGAAAATTCCATGGGAACAGGACTCTTCTGTCTTTATTTCAGGTTGGTAACAGCAGTATAGCGTGGTCACTCGGTTACATGTTAAGCCTCACGAACATGATTCCAGCAGAAGGCAAGCTGATCCAGCTGCCTTTGAAACCTTCTCTGTTTGCTGGGCTCCTCGTCTTCCTCACAGCTACGGCACTGTTGTGTCTCCTCTTCCTCGTCTACTTGTGTATTGTATCGCATCATCAGAAGAACACCCCTCGCGTTGAACACGTGTTTATTCCAGAATGAATGAACTTTGCTGAAGNTCATTATCTCTGTGCTAACTGGTGAGCTCAAGAGCTCAAGTAGTGATGGATTTGGTCACAGTGGCAGTTGTTTAAGATAAAATGAAACAAACCAGTAGCAACTGTGGGAGGTGGGAACGTGGTAGCTGTCCTTGTGTGCAGTACTGACACTAAAATCCCTGAAGTAATCTGATTTCTGAAACTGGAACAAGCACTGGATAATTACAAGAACTGAAAGGAAGAGTTGTGATAGCATTGTTTTTATTGCTGTTCCAAATGGATTGATCCCCATCACAAAAAGGTGTAATAAACTGTCAACACCTCTCAGAACTTTTGAGCCTGTCTTAAACGACAGGAGTTATATCTTTTGGTACCATGGAGACCCCAAAAAGCCTCTGGTCTGGTACATAAGATTTGCTTTGGAGGTGGAACAAAATACTTTCATACTTCAGTAGTTGAATCTAAATTTAAACATCTCACAGTTGCCTCCAGAAGACACTGGAGTTTTCAGTGAAGTTAGAAAAACTTTCACAGAAATGCTTTTTGCAGGTTCTCATACTGAAACCCTGACCTGCATACCCCACATATTGTTGGTCTCAGCCAGTGGCAGTCTGTACTGATTTGACATGTATGTATTATTTCAGCTGTCTGGATAGAGTCTCAGATCTGGACATTCCATTAACATGTTAAGCCCTTCATTCAAGGCCGAGAGGAACAGGAACCAGTCTCCGGGCCAGCAGAACACGTTTTCTGTGCGGGCTCAGGAATGTATTGGTGGAGCTGCAGTTATGGCTCTAGTGCCTTGGTCAGCCTTTCCCTTCAGCAGCACTGGGATCCACCTGGCAGATGCTTCTGTCAAACATATTGACTCCAGAACTTTCCTACAAGAGCTGCTGCCTTCATGCAGCAAAGAGCTGGCTTCCTTGAAAGCCCAGGCATTCTACACCAAACCTCACACTCCCTTAAATCACAGGACTATCTCAGTTTCATCTATTCCCAGTATTGATTAGGGGATAGATAGGAGAACAGTGGCCAGTGTTTTTACCCATAAATAATGTTTTTAATTTCAGACTTTTGTTTCTGTATCACCTTCTTACTTACGTTTGGTTGTGGGGTTGGGGTTTTGTTTTCTTTTGTGGTTTTCTACATAGGCTGACAGATGATTTGAAGGGAGCTAAATATCTTTTTAAATGATAGAAAAACAATGATTTCTCAAGCAGATCAATAGGGCTTTGTCCCTTCTCTGTTGATATACTGCTAGGTTTTGCCAGTCTTACTGGAGTAGCAATAAGGTAAAAGGTATTTTAAGATGATGAACAGCTCTGTGGAATCAAAGTTATATCTGATAAAATACAAAATTTACTTCAGAGTGCATGGACATTACAGAGGCTGGCATGAGATATTTTGTGTGATGGATCTGTAACTGCATTTATGGGTGAAAAAAATCTCAGACAGTTGGATAAGAGCATTAAAATGTTTTCTTTAGTTGCCAAAGTTCTGTGGAAAATTGTATTGTGGAATATTTACTTGCCCTACAAAACATTAGCTTTGTGAATGGCAGGGCTATTCAGGTGTTGTTTTACACAAATAGAACACACTTGGAAGTTAGTCTCTGTAGAGCTGGCAGCTAAAGAACAAGTAAATTTGTTCAAAAACCATTTGGACGTCCAGATGCATTTGGATAGGCCCAGTATCTGTTCAAAGAATCAAATTCCCGCTGTGAATCACTGTGTTTTGCTGTTTTAGTAGTTCCCTCTTGTCCTTATGTATAGAATCTCCCTCAGTGTCACCAGGATACCCACCTGGTCTGTCGCACCTCTCCCAGCAGTTTCAGATGGGAAAGCTGAGGGTGTTGAACTTCCAGCCAAGCAGCTTCAGTGACCACAGCTAACTCCCCCCCAAAGTGTGGCTGGAATCAGATTAACAGGCCAGATCCCTGTCCTGCTGTTTAGAACCAAAAGGATCTCTGGGAGAGACAGGGAAATTGACAACACTTGGGAAGGTGTACAAACCAGAGGTTATCTTTTTATACTCTTCAGCCTGCTTATGAAGATTAATAAAATTGTGAAAAGTTAAGCCAAGTGTACTTTTTATTTTTAGCATGTTTCCCGCCCCCTCTAGCAGTATTTTCATGCTAGTAGAAAAGCTATTGTTAATAGAGGAGTAAGAAATCTCCAAAATGCTGTTCTAGGGGGTGGAAATTTGCAAGCTGCAAAGCTCATCCAGGTTCTGAAGTGGACAGGACTTATTATCTCCTGAATGCCATGTTCTCAGCAAGAAAATCCTGATGGTTAAAAGCAAGCCACCTATCTTTTTTTTTTTTTAATATCTATCTATCTATCTATCTATCTATCTATCTATCTATCTATCTATCTATCTATCTATCTATCAAGTATGTCAGCTGAGTGTTCCACTGATAAGGTTTCCTTTCCTGCTGATTAGGCTTGAAAGTTGTGGTCGTTTCACCCCAGCCAGCAACCAAGCCCTGGGCAGCCACTCGCTCATTCCCCCATCAGCAGGATCAGGGTGAGAATGGAAGGGCAAAAAGCTGGAAAACTCATGAGTTGAGATGAAGACAGTTTAATAGGGAAAGTAAAAACCATACACACAAATAAGTAAAAACGAATAATTAATGCATTGCTCCTCATGGGCAGGCTGCTGTTCAGCCATCTCCAGGAGAGCAGGGCTCCATCACACATAGTGGAGAATTGGGAACACAAACACCAGCACTCCAGATGTCGCCTCCTCACTCCTTCCCCTACTTTATAAACTGAGCATGATGTCCTAAGGTCTGGAATAAGCCTCAGGTCGGTTTGGGTCACCTGTCCCAGCTGTGTCTCCTCTCAACCCTCCGTGTACTCCCGAATTCCTTGCCATTGTGGCAGTATGGAAAGCAGGAAAGGCCTTGGCTCTGCGGNTGTGGCAGTATGGAAAGCAGGAAAGCCCTTGGTTCTGCGGGAGCCCTGCTCAGCAATAACAAACCCATCTCCATATTATCCACAGCACAAATCCAAAACACAGCCCCATACAGGCCACTGTGAAGAAATTTAATTCTACCAGCCGAAAGCGGCACGAAGTACACAACCTCTTACATCAAAGAACGTTTTGACTCGAGGTACTCTCGGTGTACCCCACACTTCGCATATGGGATGGGCCCATGCCGGGCGGTGGAGCACCCTAGAGAGGGACAGTTTAACGCAGCGCCTACGGAGGAGGGTGGGACCTGCAGGCGCTAGAGGAGAACTGNNNGGCTCGGGCAGGGCCGGGCTCGGAGCGCGGCGGGACCGTGGCCCCTTGGCTCAGGCGAACGGGTTTCGTGCAGTTCGAAAGCCTTCCAGGAGCTGAAGGGAACTTAGAGGAAAGATGGGGTAGGACTATTTACAGGAGCGTGTGGTGACGGGGCAGGGGGAATGGCTTCAAACCGAAAGAGATTTAGATTAGATAGTAGGAAAAAATTTCTTAGTGTGGGGGTGTTGGAGCACTGGAACGGGTTTTCCAGAGAAATTGTGGATGCCTCATCCCTGGAAGTGTTAAAGACTTGGTTGGATGGAGCTCTGAGCAGCCTGGTGAAGCGGAAGATGTTCCTGCCCACGGCTGGGACTAGGTGATCTTCAGGGTCTCTGTCCAACCCAAACCATTCTGTGTTTTTTTCGGGGAGCTCTTTTAAAGGCCCTCAGAGTCTTGAATCTGAAGATGGCCTTGGGTGTGTTCTCGCCTAACTGTCTGTCCATTCCTGCCGGTTCTCCCAGGTGTTCAAGCGCTTCGTGGAGATCGGCAGAGTTGCCTTCATCTCCTTCGGGCCACATGCTGGCAAACTGGTGGCCATCGTGGATGTTATTGACCAAAACAGGGTAAGGTGTGAGTGCTGCGCCTGTATTTCCTCCTTTCTGCCTTAACAGAAGCCAGTATGCTAAGACTGTGTGTATTGACTTCAACAGAAATTTTGTTTTCAAATAAGCAGTTGATAAAAGGATAGGATTTAACAGCTGTTGTATTTGAAACCTTTAGGAGCATGCTTTTTCCTGGCAGCAAGTGATACCTGCCCCTCTCTGCTGTGTTTCTTTGGTGTAGAAGTGGACAAGGGATCTCAGTTGGAGTCTAAAGCTTATGAATGGAATGTCATTAATGTATGTGTAAAGTGAATATTTGGGCTAGGGGATTCTTTCTGTGCACATCTTAGTTTGTGTGCCTTTTTAAAAAAAAATTCAGTTTGATTTTTGTCAAAGGCAGGCCTTTAAAATTCTTTCTGTAAGGCTTGGGTTGTACAGGCAAGACTTAACAATCTCCACTTTTGTCTGCATGATAACGTGATTCAATTTTAGATCAGTGTTGTCAAGATACTGTTCACACATTATTATTAGGAAGCAGCTGTCTAAATCAAATGCAGTGGGAAAATTGCTGCAAACCCCCCACATTTATTTCCCTTTTTCAGGCACTGGTGGATGGCCCCTGCAGTGGTGTCAGGAGGCAGGCCATGCCCTTCAAGTGCATGCAGCTGACTGACTTTGTCCTGAAGTTCCCCCACAGGTGAGTTGGCATCTTTCTTGACCTGTGTAAAAAAACTCTATGCTGTGACTTGATGACTGATCCTTGCTAAGCCTAGAAAGTTCAAACAGTAGTGGAT
This sequence comes from Tichodroma muraria, assembly GCA_013390105.1. NCBI lineage: Eukaryota > Metazoa > Chordata > Aves > Passeriformes > Sittidae > Tichodroma > Tichodroma muraria. The sequence goes on along the minus strand of WAAG01070113.1, from coordinate 135,696 downwards.
TAACAGTAAAAACTTGGCAGACTGTGATATCGTAGTGGGCTATATTTAGGTTTTCATGGCCAGTGTTGTCTGATGGCTGCTGTTCAGGAGCAAAGGAAGTCTCACAGCAGACAAGGCATCTGACAGGTAGTTTTTTGGTGGATGGTGTGGGGGAAAGCAATGTCAATACTGCTGCAGCTTTGCTTTTGCTAAAGTCACCTCCAGGCATTAAATAGGTTCCCTGCCTACAGAACTGCATTGGAATTGCAGGAGGCTGAACTCTTTCTGTTCTTTAAGCTCAGTTAATGTATGAATTTCTGTAATTTAGAATCAAAAAAGGGCAGTGCTTCTGATTGTGAAGCAGTGCTAGGAGTAGCTGCTCATCTGAACAGCGAGGTGGACTGGGAGCAGATCCGGAGGTCCGTGATCAGTGGCACGGGGTCTGGTTGGAGGCCAGACACCAACCTTCTCCTGTCCCCCGTGGTGTCCCCCAAGGTTCAATACCGGGCTCAGTATTGTTTAACTTTCTCATCAGTGACTTGGATGAAGGGGCAGATGCCTCCTCAGAAAGTTCATTGCTGACACAAAGCTGTGAGGAGTGGCTTATATCCCAGAGTGCTGTGCTCTCATTGAAAAGGATCTCAACAGGTTGGAGAGACGGGCAGAGAAGAAACTTTGGAAGTTCAGCAAGGGCAGGTGCAAGGGTCCTGCACCTGGGGAACAATAATCCCGTGCACCTGTACGGGCTTGGGGACAGCTTGCTGGAAGGCAGCTCTGCAGAGAAGGACATGAGGGTCCTGGTGGACAACAAGCTGTTCCTGAGCCAGCTTGTCCACTGGCCAAGGAGGCCAGTGGTATCCTGGGGGCGTTAGGAAGAGCACAACCAGCAGGGCGAGGGAGGTGATCCTGCCCTGGTGAGGCCACACGTGGAGTGCTGTGTCCAGTTCTGGGCTCTTTAGGACAAGAGAGATGTAGATCTTCTGGAGCTCAGGTGACTGAGCACTGAACAGGTTGCCCAGAGAGGTTGTGGAGTCTCCCTCACTGGAGATACTCAAGAACCCCCTGGACACAGTCCTGTACCATGTGCTCTGGGATGGCCCTGCTTGAGCAGGGAGATTGGAGCAGGTGACCTCACTGTGGTTCCTTCCCACCTGACCCATTCTGTGATTCTGTCAGTTGTAGCAAAGCATTTATTCAACAGAACGTTAATTAGGCCAGAGAGATGCATGTGACATTGACTTGAGGTAAAGTGTCAGAAGTAACGTAGTAGTCATCTTCCCTTGAGTGAAATTTGGGAGGCCGGCATCAGGGAGAACCTTTTCTTAATAAAGACTGTGAATGTGATTTTGTGACTGTTCCAATGCAGTGCTCGTCAGAAGTGTGTGCGACTTGCCTGGGAGAAGGAAAATATAAATGAGAAATGGTCAGCGACAAGATGGGCAAAGAAGATTGAAGCCCGAGAAAAGGTAACAGTGTTTCGCTGGGTGAGGAGTACACCTACTGCTCCCGCTTTATAAAATTAGGTGCCATCTGAAGGCTGCACGCTTTCAGTAGCTAGCTAGGATTAAAGATAGACAAGGCACGGGGTTTTAATGTGTCAGCTTAAACTTCTTGTATTTTAACAGTGAATGTGGTTTTGTTCAGTTATTTCTGTTACACCTTCTTTTCCTGCATCCTGGGATAGTGCAAAGGCCTTAAATTGTGAGCTAGTTCCAGAAGTGCAGCTAAACCTCATTTGGAGATGATCGCTTACTTTTGGAATGCTTTGGAGTGCTGAGTTTTACTGCTTTTATGTATCAGAGTTTCATGACTGATTCTTTTCACACAGAAAGCCAAAATGACTGACTTTGATCGCTACAAGGTGATGAAAGCGAAGAAAATGGTGAGTGCTGGTTCTTCATGGGGTTAATGCTTGTAGCTTTCGTTTCAGAGTCACTTCCAGTGTTAGTAGCCTTACTTTCTCAGCTGGCTTGGGTTATGGGGTGACACCATGGGGAGTTTTCTATGCTTTTTTCTATGTCACCACTTTCTCTTCTGTAGTTGGTTGCACTTGAACTTGTATAATCCATGTGTCAGTCCTCCCAGGTTACAGCTGAGGAAGGAATTACCTGCTGATAAAACCAAATATTCCGGATTGGATGCTTAATATTTCACCCTCTAATGAAAGTCGTTACAGATGAAATATTGAGATGCCTGAGCTACCAGCCAGAATGATAATGGCCACTTGGTAGATTGGAACAGTCGTAGGTGGAATTTGACATTTCAAATATAATGCATAGTGAAGGGTGATAATGAAAAGAGGAAGAATCTGAAAGCTTAGAATTAAGGCACAGTATATGAACTCTTGCTCTTTTCATTCTGGTAAAGTGTAAACATTTTCTTTTTTTTTTTTTTTAACAGAGAAACAGAATCATCAAGCATGAAATGAAGAAGCTCCAGAGGATGGCTTCTAAAAAAAGTAAGAAGCCAGGAGGGAAGCCAAAGAAGGCAGCAAAGGGCAAAAAGCCAGAGAAGGCGCCCAAGGCTAAGAAGCCAGAGAAGGCACCAGCACCGAAGGCACAGAAGGCACAGAAATAAAATGAACTTCTCATTATGTGTAACTCTGTGTCCTTGTTCTGATTTTAAAATTACAAACATTTGATTTAAATTGTAGTCATACGTTTGTTTTTATTTCTGTCCAAGAGTTGTCTCATTTTTTAATGTCCAAATGTTGGATTTTAGTATTCCCCAGGAACATGTGGAAATGCTTGTGCCATGCTCTGCCCAGTACTGTGTACTCAATTCCAGTTGAAATAATTGCATTCACAGTTATTTGAAGTAGGTCAGATCCTGACATTTCAAAACAGTCTACTATTGGAATTGGTTGGGAATTAACAAAATCACTTGCATAGTCTCGAGTATAAAATACATGAAAATAATTACACTAATAGTTTTATGTAAATTCAGGCATATGCTGAAAGGATATGTTCTGGTTAGAATGCAAGAATGTCAGTGTTTGAAAGACTTGACAAATTGCTGTTCAAACACTAAATTGTTTTCTAAAAAACTTGCACAATTTTTTAAGTAATGACCTGGAATACTTGGTTGCTTCAGATGTCAAACACCACAGTTTCCCTGTAAGCACAGTTACAGTAATTTGTTATGTATTAACAAGATAGAATTTGTTGGCATGTATTTCACTATGGTACTTTTTGGAATGTTTAAGGGTAAGATTTTGTGTCAAGACCTGAGATTAACTCCAATTCCTCAAACTATGCAGCATATAATTTCCACTATTTAATCAAAACCATCAAGTAAAAGGGAGCATGACCTAAAAATGGGTTCATCTGAAACACTGAACTGCTCAGTATAGTGTTTGCATTATAAAATAATGTTTACAAATCTCAGTGTCAGCATCCACATAATTTCCTGTGTTTCCTCCTGTAGTTTCCGGGCAGGAGGTACATTTTCTTCACATTAAATGGAGAAATCTTGTAAGTCTGAGGTATCTGGTAATTTAAAAGCAAATTTTTCAGTCAAATAGAAATTGGAGGAGGAAGTATTTATTTCAAAGAATGAAATACATGATTGTGAGACCTTTATATTGTCATATACATACTCATATATATGTTGTCAAATAGCTGGTAAGCATATGTTGTTAGAAATGTGTGCTTTAACTATTTACATGGTTACTTCTGCTTATTTCAGCCAGCATTAGGCATACCCAAGCACTTAAAAGGGTACAGTGTTGTCTTGAGCTGTTTATATACCCTCGGAAATAGAGTTCAAGCACATGGTTGATAGGAAGGGATATAACTGCTAAGGAAAAAAAAAATCAGAAATTATGCAAATTGGGACTAAAAGCCATGTTCAAGTGTCTGGAGACCTTGATTTTAAATCTGATTTTGAAGTGATTAAATCCACCTACTCTGAAACTCTCAATCTGAAAGTAACTTCAAAGTTCTATCAACCTGGGGGTCCTTTAAGGTGAAAGATTTGTCCCTTAGGGTTCTTGATTTTTTTTATGTACTACTGTTAAGCTTGTTATATAAGACAGGGAAGAAATGGTAAAAGTGCCTGTACAGAAAATAGACGTACCTTCAATCATAAGGAGCTCAGAAATGCTTTTTCTGCACCATGTACTCGTTTTTAAAGCTACTGTCTTCCCCAGAACATCTTTGCCTATGACTGCAGCAATTTAGCCAGTTGTTTTCATTCCTACCACTCGGCAGCTGCTGAGGCAGCTGAAACTTCTCCATGATACAAGGTGTGCAGTAATCCTTGGGAGCTGGGATTATCCTGAAGAGCGACCTGGTAGCGGTATGTACACGTGTAGAGGATTGTGTCTGCCCTAGCACTGCGCCACGAGAGCGGGACGTTAAAGGTTAAGGCACTGCTGGGGAGAGAGAGGGTTCTGTGCCTTAAAAGGCAGCTGGACTCTCTAACGCCACACCTGACAAGCAGGACTTCTGTCAAAGTACTGGTTTTTGCAATTTGGCTGAAAGGGGGAAAGAGCGATAGCAGAATACATCAGGTTTTGGTACCTGCACTGTGCGTTTCTGACTGGGCGTTCCATGTCAGCAGCATCTGGTGCTCCCTTCAGCAACTCATGAAACCTCTCTGAAACCTGCAGGTCTGTATTGTGGGCAAGCCACCTTCCCTTCAGTCCACGGGCATTGTCCAGCTCTCTGGGCTCGTTCTTCCTTTCTGTAAAGCTGCGGGGAAGACGAAGAACTACAGGAGTGCAGTTTATTTCTGAAGGTTACCACACGATGGCAACGTTAGCTCTTCGTAAGGTTGTTCCTAAGGCCAAGCAATTGTGTTGCCTTCCCGTGCAAGGAATGGTGCTAAACAAAAGGGATGGCACAAACATTTAAGAGCAGTGGACATGCTTAGCCAATTTTTCATTTTGCCTTTATAGTTAACTAAGGTGTACTTTGCTGGGCTATGGGTATGCTTATTTTACTTTGTGGAGCTAAGCATAAAGAAATGGGATCTGCTGTTTAGAAAGAGCTTAAAGTGAAGTCCCTGCGTTTGTTTTCTCACATCACTTCATGCAGAACGTGTAGTGGCCTTGCTGGGGGCAGAGCAGGGCATCTACCCCATCCCTGAGATCAGCAGATAATTGCTGTATTTCCTAAACCAATACCAGTACTTGGCAAACCCAGTCCTAATCTCTGTGCTGCCAAGTCTGGGAGACGCGAGCAATTTTAAGAGTAGGATTGGACCCCTTGGCATGATCTGTAGTTAAAAGGTGTAAAATCTGCTATTACCATGAACCAGCCACAGTTCTGTGCCAACTGATTTGCTAGTGATGCATATTTCTTCTTCTTGAAAAATGCTGTATTTGCATGCTTTTGGTTCTTGACTAGCATGTCTGTTACTGTGTTTGGCATCTGAATGTGTTTCAATTTTTTCATTGAGGTGTAATTGACTTGCAAGAGAAATCTCTGCATTTACTGATGGATTTGTGACAAATTTGGTCTAATTTATAGCTCTGTTTATTTTGTCTCACTTCAATTATAGTGCCCCTTAGATGTTTCCAGCCTGGTATGATTTCTCTGCTTTTCTCCTGTGCACACTGATAAAGTGTCTCTGAAAGCTCCACGTGCCTGCCTTTCATCGAGATGAAGGGATGCTAATTTCTATTCACAGCATTATTGGTATATGAGTAAGTACAGCTTGCAAGGAAGTGGTAAGTGGAGCAAATTACAGGGATGACTGTGTGGTCTACTCACTTCAGGTCTTCAGCTTTCTGTTAGTCCATTCTAACCCATGCCCCAGGAGGGCAGAGGAGGGGCTGGTTTGTTTGTTTGGGGGTTTAATTTGAGAATTTTTAATGTTGTTTTGAGTTTGAAGTTGCATATGCTATTGTCACACTCAGGTACTTTTGAGTTTGTACTGGTATTTCCTTCACTGAAGCAGAAAGATCAGCTTTTACCAGTTTAAACACGACACCCCTGGTTGTCCTGCAGTGCTTGTCCCTGCCTTGGCACAGGCCCTGTGTGTATTGGTGGTGTACCACCCTTTTCCCTGCACGAGCTTCATTCCTGAGGGACGTGCAACTTTCAGTTTGTGGTGTCCTTAAGTGGGAATGTGGCCCAACCTCACTTTGTACAGCTGTCCCTGTATTATATTCTTGTTTTAGATAAACAAAAACTTGGTCATCTTTTCTTCACTTCCCTTTCAGTGATGATAAAATTGAGTGGGCTCCAGGCAAGTCTTTCTGGCAAACTCTCCACCTCCCTCATAAGCTTTCAGACCACTATATGCATCCAAATTAGAGAAGTCTTCCACCTGCAGTCAGCTATTTGTGCTGGTCACCAACATAAAAATGATGCCATTGCCACCAGCACTTCTTCCTAAAGTCATTGTGCCAGTTCTTGTTACAGAGGAAGTACTTTTTAACATTTCCCTGGTGATCCCTGGTTGGAGAGTAATTTTCAGGATTATTTAACTCTGTAACAGTTCCTCACACATAGTGAGGAGAGGCCCTGACCTGCTCCTCGTGGCCCTCAGCAGAGCGGAGCTCTTCCCTCACATCCGCTTTGGGCAGCTGGTGGAACACGGGTGGTGTTCCGGAGCACTGTGCCCTGATAAAGGTTTATGTGGCAGGATCTTATCAGGAAGCTCTGCTCTGATGAAAATGAGAGATACTTCAAAAAAGTAATGGTGCTCATATTTAAATGGCATGAAAGAATATTATCTTTGAGATCTTCTGGAGCTGTACCTTCAAGGACAGAAGTGGGAGAGCACAACATCTGAATATTTTTCACAAGAACTCACCAGTCAAGACTTTTTATAGCCACTGTTTGAGCCTCCTATTTACAAAAGAAGGGGTCGTTGCTAGCTGTGTTATTGCCACAGTCAGACACTATGTAAAAATGTTCTAAAGAAGAGATGGAAAATAGGCTTGAGGCTTTTTCCTTCTTCCTTCTCTTTCTCCCTGGAATCCCTGAATAACTTTACAGGGAGGGGTTTCTTCCTTGTTTATCTTTTATTTCTAGTGCTTGTCTCATTCACATTGCACATGTGAGTCTTAGCTCATCCTGGAAGTCTCTGTGGATAATGCAAAAAAAATCAGAGTTCAAGGCATAATGAAATAAATTAAGTCTGACTAGCTGAAAGTGGCAACCATTTTTGCTTGCTTGAAGCATTTTTCAAGGTCCAGGGAGAGGCTGACAAGATGCTGCTGTTGGTGATGCATGCAGATCCTCATCCCAGATGTGAGCAGGCTTCCTCAACTCCTAGGCACCTGAATGTGACCTTGGAAGGAAGGATGTTCATACTGGATATGCCAGGTCTCTGCTGGCAGTACAGCAGGTCTAGAGTGGGAGGCAGAGCTGGATTTAAATGTCAACACAGGCAATTGTGCCGCAGGACAATTATTCCAACAGGAGACTGAAAAGCATCCACACACTCCATGCTGCAAAATAATGTCTAGCATCCCTTAGAAAATTTGAGATTGCAGTCAGAAGAAAGTCCCAGTGCCACACCACAGGATGAGAGTGCCCAAGGTCACAGGCACTGCCAACAGCCCTGGTGGTCACTGCTCGCACAGGAAATTCAATGTCTTCATGGTCCTTGGAAGCCCAACAAACTAGACCCTGGCAATCTGACCTTTCTTTCTGGCCACTCTACTCAAAACTTCCTAGAAATTCATCACCTAGAAATTCTAGAAATTCAGGGCTATTGCTTTGCACCATTAGCAGATGATACAAAGCCATCCTTGGGGGCATGGACAAGATGAATTCTCCATGCCGTTCAGTTCCCTTCTCTCTTCTCCCATGCTGCTCTACTGGGAATGACAAAGGTTCACAGCCCACTCTCCCTCCTGTCTGAAAGTTCCCAGAACCTAATCCTCTGATTATTGGAAACCTAATTGTCAACCTAAATTTCTTCTTGACCAATTTGTAACCAGGAGGCTCCACTTCTTGATTCTGTAACTGCAGGGCTGTCAGGAAAGATTCATGAGCCCATATGCTGGTCAGACCCTATTTTCAGCAACCACAACACAAAGCCTTCAGATTAAATACTGCCTGATTGCTCCATGTGTTAATTGCATGTGCTTTCCCCCATCCTGGCATCACAGTGACAGAGGACTTTACCTAGTGCAAAGGTATGTAAACAGCCAATAGAATGTCTCTGTGGTCCCAACTCAAGCAGATGCCAATAACTCCTTCCAGGAAAAGAAACAGATTGCTTTTGTCTTGTTTTCTCTCTTCTTTTGTGGGGTGGAAATGTTCCACGCATCAGACTGTGTTCATTTTCCCCTTGTTTCTGTGTGATCCTGCAGGTCAGAGCTGGAGTTTTGCCGGGATGGTCTGAGGAAAATGAAGTCATACGCTATCTTGATGTCCCCTGGGCTTGGGACGCTGGCACACAGCAAACCCAGGAGGGCAGGCTCTGCCCCCAGGATCTGGCCTGTTCACATGCAGAGGTAAGAACTGACCTCTGGCAAGGTCTTGGAGAGCCACAGTCGCTCTCTGTGGGGAGGCAGGGCATGCAGCACCAGTAGCTGCTAACGTGAATCTCAGGCAGTAATGCTCTGTACTCCCACCTGGCATTGTCTGTGCTCCCTTTCAGGCTTCCTGAAGGCTGCCTGCAGTTTTAAGCCATGCAGGGAGCTCTGTGCAGGAGAACCTGTGTTCACCCTGGCCCTGTGAGGTGCAAGAGCAGGCAGGGACGAGCTGAGCTGCTCCCTGCAGAGCCCCACCACACCTCCTTTTCTTACTGCAAGCACCTCCAGAGTGAGATGAGCTTGGAAACTCCTGCTCAGGAGGCCAAGGGAATCAGCAAGGCAGCTCTCTGAACTCTCAATATTGACTCTCAGCCTCTCTAAGCCCAAATAACTTGTGCACTAATTTTGCAGCTCTTCAGGAAATTTGACTGTGATGATACAGAGTTTCCAGTGACTTTTCCTGGCCACCTTCCATAAGTGTGGTAGCACTGAGGCCTTAAGTTATAGATTTCATATTATCCAGATTCTATACTGCATTAGTGTATAACTCTAAAGTTCATATGAAGTGTCAGTAAGTTCTCTTCGCAGTTGAGTCAGACAAAACAATCCTTTTCCCACCCGAGAACCAAGGATGCTGCTGCAGCTTCAGGCCCCAGAAGTGTAAACAGCAGGGAATTGAGGAAAGCAAACTGGGAGGATGTGCCTTCAAAACCTGAAGCTGTAATTGGACAATTAACCCCAATATGTAAATGGACCAAAATTTGTAAAAGTGTGAAAATGTGTGACCTGTCATCCATCTTGGGTGTGTAGCCATGGCCGGGCTCTTGTACTGCCCATGGTGAATCCTTTGAAGGCCTTTTTAATAAATACCCTACTTTATTCCTTTAACACTGTCTAGCCTCTCTTCCAGGTAGCCTCTCAAAGCATCAGCACGAGTGGATGGCTAGGCAAAGCCTTTGTTAAGAAGAAGTGAGGAGCTATGAGTGTAACCACAGTTACCAGCTAACGTGGTTTCGTGGTCAGTCAAGCGCATCACCTTCCCGAGGACAGCACGGCGTCTGTGCTGGCAGGGCACATCTGGGTGTCTCAAAAGCAACAGACACAGCACCATACACCCTTTTTATTCTGCAAACGGTGTAATTTACAGGGACTGCTTTACATACTAGATGAGAAACTGTCTCAACAACAGATCTCGAAATGAGGCATCAGTGCTAAAGCTTTTATATGCGGTGGGGTGGAATTGTTCTTCATCCAACATCCCGTATTTTCAAACGGTGATCAAGTTAAGGATACACAGACACACACGCATTTATTTGCTAGCGAAGATTGCAGATGGTGCAGGATTAGTGGGACACTAAATAACAGAGATCTGAATCTCTTGATTTACATGGTGACAGTCCAAAAAAATGGTGTTTCAGATTCATTGGAGTGCCGGGGTTTGTATCTAGAAAGGAAAAAGAGAGAGGAAGAAAAGATAAGGCTTAAAAAAGGGGGATCTCTGCCTTGGGAAGGACTGACTGAAGAGGACAGAGGTGTCTGGGTGAAATACAGGTAGAAAGTCAACGTTGAAATTCAAGTTGTTATATCAGCTGCTGGGAGCAATGGAACCCAGTGGGATGGAACCCTGTTGGGGCACGCATGTTGTGCCACCTGGAAGGTTCACCCTCTGCCATGGACTTGGGATGCCACAACATGGCTGGACTGTCAGTGACTGTTTTCACATGGGGCTGAAGTTCAATTGTTTCCAAAAGCTGGTGGAGGATGGAGGCTGAGACCCTTGGTGATGCAGAGTGGTCAGCTTTTCTTGGAGGAGCAGGCTAGGAAACAGTTCCTTCTCTAATAACACAGCAAATATCTTGAACATGGAACATGGGTGGTAAGATTTTTTTTCTGGCTGAACATGGAAGAGCTTTAAAAATAGCCCTTAGAAATCAAAAAATGAAAAAAGAACCCTAACTCATTTGACTCAGCTCATGTTCTGTAAAAACAATACTGTGTTCTGACAAGCCATTCAGAGTTTGTAGTGTTTCTCTAAAATGTTAAATTGGAGGAATGAGTAATCACCTCTGAAGGACTTAATAACTCTTTGTCCCTTCCTCCATATGCTTGTGTTTGAGTCATGACAACAAAGAGGATACAATAGGTATTTGTGGGAAGTATAAAGCCTGTGCACTCAAGGAACGTGTGGTTCCTCTGCAGATGTTCTTGTTTTCTCTGGCATCTTAAACACTGCTTATAAAGGATTACTCTCCCTTCAGGATGTGACCCCCCTGCCTTTTGTCTTGAATCAGACAAACAGTGACAAAGGCATCCCAGCAGCATTAATTCACTCTAATTACTGCATTGGGGGTGTGCAGCTTCTTCAGCATATTTATGAAAATTCAGTGCATTTCATAAATGACTGGGGTGGGCTTATTTCCATGTGAATAATGAGGAAAACCTGAGATGCAAGAGTTGTTCCCAAACACAGTGAACTGAAAGAAATCATGCACATCCAGGTTTTTCTCTGAGTTAGGGATTCTTGCTTGTCCCCTGTAGGGATACTGACTGGGGAAGTGGGGCATAGGTCCATGTCATGCTTTGAAACAAGATGCAGAACTCAGTTTTGCACCTTACCTACTTCTCAGCATCTTCTGTGTCCCAGTGCCAGACCCAGTCTGAGCCCGAATCTCTCTTCATTCTGCTTGATCCCTATAGCCTTAATTTCCCATCTCTTTCACACCTACTGCAAAGAAAGGGTGAATTACCAGGGTTTCCTCTACAGTTCCTTAGTAAAGCACTGAGACCCATTACCAACAGATACAGGAGATAGTGGGGTGGGAAGGAAAGAGAAATTTGAAGGCTTTCTGAATAGCTTGTTTTTAATCAGTGCTTGATAGGTATGATTTATCTCAGCAGGGTTTGGGTCTCAGAAATCATTCAAGCTTATAATTATCTTGGCAGATGTGAAAAGTCATATTCATAGCCCCTCAAACCCATTAGAGCCTCACACTTTTCTAAAAGAAAGAAAAAACCCTTCAGCTTTACTTTCTTAGAGGCAGAACAGCTTTCTGTTCCTTGACAGCTCTTGAAATCTGTCCCCTTACCACTGCCTGTCTTTAGTTCCCAAGGGAGAAATGAATGCAGGTCCACTGGGACAGAAAGGAAAAGAAAAAAGTATTTCTGGGAAAGAAGAAAAAAAAAATCAGCCTATTTTCATCCTTCTGCAGCAGGCATTTCTTTATGAGGACAAGGAAGTGGAAAGGCAAGTCAATCTCTATGAAACAGAGTCAGGGTTATACCTGAAGATTTTGCTAGTGCCTACAGTGGAGTCATCTGGGGGAGCACAGAGGTTCAACAGCAACAGCACCCACTGCCCTCTTTGCTCTCCATTGGTTTCCTTGGATTTTGGCCTGCTTAGAGAACCCTAGGGAAAGGTCTCAGCTCTCCTGTTTCAAAGTCCTTGCTTCTGGCTAAGCTGGATCTGCCAGGAGATACCAGCAAACTGAGCCCCCCACACTGCTGTCCTGTGCCTTGCAACAGGGACAGAACAGCTCTTCCTCCTGCCTAAGTACAAGGTGAGAGGGATCAGGCTCGGGAGATCTTTGGTATTGGAAATTGTAGGTCAGCTGGCCTGAGCACCTGTGAGACACGTGCCTGTTTTGGAGACTTAAATTTTGTCTGCAAGCCAGGTGCGGTCCCACCTCCCTGCTCTCCTCCATCTCCCTTTGCTGCCTCTACACCTCTTGGGAGTTTCTTTGAGTGGAGACTGTCCCTAATCCTGCAGAGGTGGTGTCTGTCTGATTGAAGGATCAGCCTCAGCTGAAGTTAGGGAAATGTCAGGGAAATCTCTGTGTGGGTGAGTAGGAATGCCAGTGAGAATGTGAGCAGAGGAGGTCAGGGTATAAAAAAGAAAAAGCAGAGAAGAAAAGCAGTTTCCACTATTCAGGTATTCACTAACTTTCCAGAATGCAGTAGCAGGGATGGTACTTATAGGATCTGGGGGCTGCAGTGGTAGGCTTAGGACTACCCAGCTCAGGTACAAGATAGTCACAGTCCTATGGATTTGGGGAGTCCTCCTCAGAAAACTGATTTACAATGCACTTGGTTCTTAGATCTGCTTTTTAAATCTGATTTTTGCAAGGTGAATGTCATTCAAAAGCAGGGGAAGGAGGGGGGAAGTAAATTTTTTGAAATTTCATAATACCAAGATTAGAGCATTTTGTTTCAAGGCCCACTAGATCTACCTTACTGGTTCAGCCACATTTCACGTAAGTCTGTCTGCTACAGAAGCCATCCAAGCCTGTTTCTGATGTCAGATTCCTCAGATGTCAGGTGTGCATTTTAAAGAGTTCCTCGTAGGGAGAGGCAATCCAGAGAGACCAGCCGGAGCGCTTGGCCTGTCACTCAAGGTTCGCAGTGCCGCTGCACTGACAGGAACCATCTTGACAGAAAATTGCATATGAATTGATTCATTTCAAAATTAAGAAAGGGAGATGAAACCAAGCGCTTCCGAAATGAGGCGCCACCTCATTCGGTTGTGATGCACAGGGTTCAGCCCCCGGAGCCCTGCAGATCCCTTCCCTGGCACTCGCTCTGTCTTCGGACAGGCCATCTTTGTGCCAAGGCCAGTAGTAAGTTATTGCTAATTACTTCATCTTGCTAATTGCAATAGAAGTATTAGGTTATCATCTGCCCCGGGGAACTGGCCTCAAGGGAAGTGTCTCAGGATGTTCAATGCTGCAGTGCCCAGCACAGGCCAGGGTCAGTGAGTTTGGTGGTGGCAGAAAGGAGGGGATGCAGGGCTTGGTTTCTGCACACCTTCCTCATGCCCAAGGATGGCATGGAGTGGGGTGTGCTGAAGCCAAAAGCAGGCACGATGCTTTGGTGTGTAACCTTCAAACCACTCCCTTTCTTAGCTATAGTTTTGAGTAGCAGTGGAAGGGGTGGGGAGATGTACCATATTAAGATAAGATGCACTCAGCGAACCAAGAGGGCACGAAGGCCCTGAGGCACTGGCACTGGCACAAGAGCACACTGGGCAAGAGCACAGGGTTGCCATCATAGTTTACACCCACCATGTTGCATCACCTTGTGAAATGTCACTGTGGACTGTGCATGGTCGGTGAGCTAGAATGGGGCTTGGGGACACAGGAGCCTCTTCCTGGGTCTGCCACTACCCTCCCGTGCTGCCTTGGTCAAGTGACGTTGCCCAGTTTCCCTCAGCCTCATCCTTTTCTCTTTTTAGACCACCATACCTTCATTATGCCCTACAACAGCCTGTACTGTGCCTTTATCAGAATTTTTACAAGTACAGTGTCAGTAAAGAACAATGCTGATCAATCTGCTTTGTTTTATGGTTTGCTGGAGGAGTTAGTCACATGTCAGGGAGCTGGAAAACACCCACACCTGAGACAGAGTGTTTCCTCCTGTCCCCAAGCTGGGCTGGTTGAGGCTGAAGCTGGTGAGGGACTGCAGCAGTTGGCAGTGTCACCTGCCACGGTGAGGGACTGACGGGTTTTGCTTGGCCACAGCCCAGAGCTGGAAGGGGAAGTTATATGAAAAATAAATGCTTGGCAGCCTGGCAGCTGCCTGTGTATCCTGCTTGGCCATGGAGGGCTCTTGAAACACGCTGCTTTCCGAAGCAATGCCTCCAGACCCTCTTCTCCCAGAGGCCTGAGGAAATGGCACGTAAGATGCACACTACACCGGGTGCTGGGTGGGGGAACTGCACTGGCACGTCAGGGCTCAGCATGCTCAGTCTGCACTGCTGGCTGTGGTGAGGGTCCTCTTCCCCTGTGCCCCTCTCCTGGCTGCCTGCAGGCACTCTGTGTCCCAGAAAAACAGGTGCCTGAGCACCCTAAAAATGGTTTCAATGCATTAACGCCTTTTAAGCAGGTAAGAAATCTTCTCCCGGGTCTGCGTCCACTCCGGGCACTGATGTGGCACAGCTTTTTGCTGTAGCACTACTGAAAGGCAAAGAAATGCTAAAAAAGACCTGCAAAGAGCATTTTCTTGCGCACTCATGCGCAGACCGCTCGTTCACTTTCCTGGCTCTGGGGTCTCTGTGTCCCCTGGGGCCCTAGTGATCCCTCTACTTGGCTGGCACTGGGGTCACTGGGAACAAGTGGGCTTGGGAGGAGCACGTGTGTCTTCATCTCCTTCTGGCTCAAATTAGCCCTTGGTATTTAAAAAAAAAAAAAAAAAAAAAATTAGAAGAAAAGCAGCAAGAAGGGCTTTTATTGTGAAAAAGAGACTTTTCCAATGCCTGTTCCCCCTTCCCAGCCTCTCCACTCCCCTCCCCACAGGGAGGTGGGTCTGGGATGAGGCAGAGTTTGAAAACTCTCAGCTGAAGTTTGAAGGATGTCCTCCCGCCCAGGGGGAAGCGGGGGCACCCGCTGGCGTGTGGGGACAGGAGCCCAGCAGCGCCTGCAGTGCGGAGCTGGGCAGCAGGGACTGGGGACAGCCCGGAGGGCACCCCTGGGTGACAGCCCCCGGCCGTGATTAATGGCCTGGGGAGAGGAAGCGGGCTGACTAGTTGCTGGATTTTTATTTTTTTTTTTCTCTAATCGCTATTTAAATTTTTTTTTGGTGCATTCTGTGTGGGTTCCTGGTGACGTATGGAAGTGCCACAGGCGGCCGGCACCCGGCTCGGGAGGTGACCGTGTGCCGTGTCGCCCGGAGTCGGCGAAGCGCATGAGGAGGGGCGCGTCGGCTGCTGCTGCTGCTACTGCTGCTGCGAGACATGGTAGGATTCAGGGGTTTCCTTGCTGAGCTGGTGGAGGGAAGCAACGCCGCTTTTGCCCCATGGAAAGAGCTACAGCGGCGTATCCTGGGTGTCTCCATCCTGGGGGCAGCTTGTGCGGGGGCACTCGGAGGGTCAGAGCATGGTTGAGGCAAGCAAGGCAGGGAGCCGCTACAGCACTTTTCTGTCCTTACAGGCATTTAGGATGGACCAAGCAGATTGTAAGAATGCACTAGGGATGCACGGAGCAGATTGCCAGGATGCCCCTGAAGGCAGTTCCTGGGGCTGCTGTAGCTAAAGCGCTGCTGTCAGCCAGGGAGGTGATTACACTCCCTCAGCCAAAACCCACCTCTTTTTTAAGTGGCCAGGTGGCACTGCTTCAGGCAGGCGGACAGCGTGGGGTGTAGGCAGCGAAGCGCAGACGGAGATCACGAAGAGCCGCTCTGTGATTTCTCTTTGGTCCTGACAAAGCGCAGCACTTTCATCAAAAAGCCACAAAATCGGCCAGTTTGGCAAGAGAAAACTTCACGTCCCTCCCAAGAAATGTTGTGCTTCCCCAGCATCAGAAGGTTTATCCACGTATGTAGTGTGTTCCAAACCTTAGGGTGGTGTTTCATGTCATCTAGTTTTAGTGCTCCAGTTTGGAACATCCCTTGGCAGACCCATCTGAGCAAGCACACATCAGCTGAGCTGGGATGGCCCCCCCCATGCCCCATCACCCCTGCCCCACCAGGGGACAAGGGGGTGTCATGCCAGGCAGTTTGCACTGGGGCAGGGGGGCTCTGTCCCTGCTTCACCACCTCAGCCCTTGCCAAGCTTGTTTTGGGCAGGGATTGCAAACCTGTGATGGATGAGCTGAGGAGACACCTGGTGCTGCTGCCAGAAACTGGTCATTTGTGTCACTGAAGCGTTTTTATGCCCTTGAGAGTGTGCTGATGACCCAGAGCATCTCTGGGGACAATGCTGCTGTGCCAGCCTTCACTGGAGTGTGTGTGTGTTATGGTTTGGCCACTTGCTTTTCCCATCAGCCCAGGACAGTAGGGAACACTAGTGTCGTGATTTACACTCTCCATCCTACAGTTTGCATAGGCTGTGTTGGATTTCTTAATTAATGAACTTCAGCAGCAGGAAAAAATAACAAGACTGGGGCTCATGTCACCCATTCTGGGTTTGGAGATAACTCCTCCCTGTCAAAGGGAAAAGCAAGGCAACTGTCTCCATACCAGCCTTTTGTCTGCAGTAACATTTTTCTGTACAAGCCTTCACTATGAAGCCTTTCAAAGCCTGTACAGCTGGAGCCAGGTACCTGGTGTAGTCTCCCATGTGAGAGTGGGGTATTCACTTTTTGCCAGGATTTCCATTTTACCTTGGCAAGGGAAGGTCTGCTTCTGCAGTCCTTTCCCCTTTGTGGACTCCTGCATTGACTGCTTTGATTTTGCCCATAATCTGGGTTTGCTCTGGGCACCTGCAGGCAGGGCAGTGGTGGTCATGAGAAATAAATCCAGGCTATGCCCCCAGCTGATCATCTTGTTGCTTCATTTGCAGCAAAACCCCAACCAAAGTGCTCAAGATGATTTTTGACTCCTTTCAAAATCACCAGGAGGGTGACCCCTTGCAGAAAGCCAGGGGGATGCCAGCTGTGAGCTCCCCTGTTGGTATGGAGAGCACGACTGCAGCCGGCTTCTTGTCGGATCCGGCCGCCGCACATGCCTGACCTGCCGCAGCAGAGAGTGCTGGGGGATGACTGCATCACAGAAACATCTTCTTTCTTCTGCCTTCAAAATCTGCCAGCGAGTAGTTTCCAGTTGCTGTTGTTTGCCTAGTATGAAGCGCTCTGAATACAAGGGGCTGATTACACTGTATTAATCCTCTGGCAGAGATTCCAAGTGCCTCAATTACCCCTTCCGTTTCCAGTGCTCAGTGACTCCAGTCCACCTGCAGCTGCTTGCCTGCCCTGAAGGAAAAGCCCCTTTTCTGTGAGCCTGGCTGCACTAATGCCCGTACCACGTTTGCTCTGCTTGCTCACCCCATGCATTTTGCTAGGAGAAGAAGCGGGCTGGGAGTGGCTGCCTGCAGGCTCTGCCCAGGATGGGGTCTGCGGGACACAGGCAGCGCTCAGAGCCAAGTGGCAAGCAGTTTTCTTCCCCTTTTTTTCTTTTTCAGATGTAATGGCTTAACAGGAGGAAAATAGGGTTACCTTTCAGCAGCTGAGGCCAGGGCTGGTATGAACAATTCTGTTTTGGAGAAAGCCCACAGGGCTGAAAGGCCCTGCTGTCTTCCTCCTTCTCCCTCCCCTTTGGAATCCCACGAATGCACTTTTCTGTTCTCCAGGAAGGGAAAAACCTGACAGTAAGCTCAGGGAAACCCAACTGTCTGCCTTGGGCAACCTCCACTGAAACTCCAACAAGGGAATCCAGTGCTACTCCTTGCCAGCACCCCAAAGAGGGTTTTGTGAGCCCCCATTGGGCACCAAGTGAGAATTCCTGTTCCTTGGTGCTGGTCTACCAGTTAGAAAAGAAAACTGAAAATAAGTGGATCAAAATCCCTCCTCCCCAAAATATAGAAAAAACATGACCTTTGATAAAGTAAATAAAACTGAACCAAATGCTAAAATGTGTGAGAGTTTTAGCAGCATTCCAGGCACTCACAAGTATGATTGGCAAACTCGTCAAGAGCAGGAGGAAATAAAATGTGATTTTATCGTAATGTATTCCTCCCCATGTTAAATACATCCCAGAACACATTGCAAGAGGGACAAGGCTTTCTAGCACCTCTGCTCTTTGCCTCTGTTATGTGTGGAGGAGCTGCAGCAACACAGCCCCTCTGGGGATGCCAAACTGGTGAGCAGCCCAGAGGTGCAGCAAGAGAAGCTACTGGGATGAGACAAGTTGTGAGGAAGGGGGTCCGTGGCTCCCAGTCCAGTTCTTATGTCCCTGGGTTTGGAAATCCCAAAAGAGTCACTCCTAAGCCATGGTCTGTGGCTGGAACCTGCAGAGGAGCAGGACTGGCAGTTCCAGAATGCCACAGGAACAGAGCATATTCTTCTGCCCCAGAAGAAGCTCAGGGTTGGAGGCAGTTTGTGTGTTTGGGGCTTGAAGGGAAGGAGTCCAGCCCACAGACCACAGGCTGCTGCCTTCCCCCAAAGCATCCCTCGTACAACCCCTCAGAAACAAAGGCAAGACTGTTCCAAATGAGCGGGGCATAAGGCGCAGATGTTGCACAAAGGCAAGCCACATCTGTTTCACTGGGGAAGGGGCCCCCTACTTGCTGGTTCAGCGGGCACATGGGAAAGCTGCTCTGAAAACTTACAGAGCTGAGTGCAACAAGCTGGCCGGGAAACTGGGACGAGGGGAGGGGGAAAGGAAACCTGGCAGGAGCCTGCACGGCAGTGGTGGAATGAGGGAGCAACAGCCTCCCAAAACTGCCGCTTTCCCTCCTTGACGTTCCTGCCAGGAATTTCTAGGTTGTGCTGCTTTCATGTAAGTGTGAGGGTTAGGGGAATGAGCAGAGGGAGAGGAGGGAAGATGAGAAGGACCTCCCTTGTCCCGTGAGGATAGCAGGACAGTCGTGCATTCAGGGCTGCCCCGGTCCTCACTATCTCCTGTGAACACGGGATGCTGTTTCAGGTCCTCAGTGATCTGGATGATTTGTATGCATATCACTTTTAGTGGTGAAAGGTAAGGGAGATGTTTGCACATGCAAATGACAGCAGACCTGTGCATCTCAGTGACGTGTCCTGAAAGACTGCCATCAATCTCTTGGGAGATGTGTCTCCAAGAAGTAGAAGATCTTGCTGAGTACAAGAGTCTGCAGTAAAAGCCCTGACTCTGAACTTAAACAGGAGAAAGATAAGCCATCTGAAAGCTTTTAGTTTGCTTACTTTAAGCAGAAGTGTGGCATCCTGGAGACTGTTTATTTTTGTGGTGCTTTGTGTTGACTTCTGGGATTAAACCAGAGTGGTCCTGAGCTGCCCTGTACGTAGCACCAGGATGAAAAACTCCCTGTCCATCCCACATGGAGCTGAGTATTAACTGTCTGCAAGCTGGGATTTACACAGTGTGAGTGAGGAGAATTATGAATCTTTCCTTTTGCTCAGTGAAAATCACATGATTTGGGGGTAAGGATGGTGTCATCACAGGTCAAGCAAGTCCCTGCTGGTACCATGCAGGGCTTTAGTCCACACCAGGTGCAGGACAAGGTGTCTGTCCCCTCTGGGTCCCCCCAAGCAGCATCCCTGACCTTGACTGCATCAGCTGCACCGCATGGTGTGGTGTCCTCCAGCCAGGTGCTGGCCATCTCTTCAAGCTGTGTCCTCTGTCTCCTGATCCAGGTCTTCCTTCTTCAGAGACACTGAACAGGACATTTGGGATGCTGGGAGTTTTGCCACTCTTGTAAGCTACTCCTGGAGAGAGCAAGGAGTTTACAAGCCTGTGTTTCTGCTGTACTTCAGCACATAACTCAACCGGGGGCAGACAGTGCAATGGGAATAACACAGTTAAACAGGGTAGTTTACAGCTATGGCTGAAGATTTTGTTCATAATGGTTCTTTGGATGATGGATGTGTGAGAAGGGGCTATGCTTAGCCTATGTCTGTGCAGAGGAGGACCTCCAGGGCAAGGAGCCTCCCAAAACCCAGAAATAGTCTGGGTGGGAGGTTAAGAGCAAGAAACAGGACATGTCATCCCTGGGAAGCAAAAAGCTTGAGGGGTTGATGCAGGGCCTGGAGCCAAGGACATGCCAGGTTATTACTAGAGAGAAGCCGTGGAGCTTGAAGGTTTCCAGGTTTTTCTAATCTGCTGCTCCAAGGCCGTAGTGATAACTAGGAAGAACTGCGAAGGCAGCATTATTTGAGAAGTTAAAGGTGGTGTGTTGGCACCATCCCTTTGAAGTCAGTGCTCAGACTGAACAGTGTTTCATCATTTCAGACTGAAACAGACTGTTTCATCCATTTATGCTGCTGCCAGAGTGCTGCCCTCTGCTAGTGCAAAGCACGCTTGTCTCGCACTTAGGCTGTAAATGATCCCAGAAACTTTGCTGTCCAAAATTTAGCAAAGTACAGCATGTTTTAAGATTTTATCCCCGGCAATTTGACTCGATCATTTTCTGGTTTGGTTTTGGACATGTTGGTGGGGAGGTTTGTGTGCCAGCTCTGAGGACTTTGCTGACTCTGCAGGGAAGGACCCAGCACCATGTGGTGATGTGTCACATTTCCATCTCCCCAGCTTCGGCTGACCCAATGTTTCCTGTGACTCCGTTTCATAGGCTTTATGGGAGCAGTCCCCTTTCCCGCCTTCTCAGTGGCTAGCTTGAGCTTCCCAAGCCACTTGTGTGGAAGTGGGGCTGGAGCAGCACCTTGAGCAGACAGGCATTGCCTACCTGCCACATCCCTGTCCTGGAGTCAAGCAGGATGATCTTCAGGGTGTCTGCAGGGTGCCGAAATATAGTGGGGTCATGGTTCTCCCCTCTGGAAGGGCATTTTTGAGGAAAAAACCCTTCATCTCCAGAGGAAAAAAAACCCAGGCACAAAGCTGGTATGGGTCTGCTAGGAATTGCAGCCAGTTTGATGGATCATGAGGTCAGATGAAGGGCTGTCTTATTCTTCATGCCCCATGGCGACGTGGGTGCAGGTGAGCGTTGGTGGAGCGGTCCCCATGTGCTGGGGGAACCTGCCCTCCTGGGGAGCCACTCTGAGCCAGAGCTGCCTTTGGGACTGGCAATCATCATTTAATAGCTGTCTTTAGTAAATTCCCACCCTGCAAGCCATCTATCTTCCCTGAGCAGGATAATATAGGAAGGCACTTAAGCACTTGAATGATGGGCAATGGATGCTGCCAAGCGTTTCCTTCTGCTCAGACTTGCCCAGAGTCACTCCGGGGATGGAGAGGTTTTGTCTCCTTCCATGTCCTCAGCATGGTTATGGGTCCCCAGCCCACATGCCATGCCCTCAACAAACCAAGAAAACCTCCTGCACAGTACAAAAGAAAAGAGGCCGATCCAATCCCAGATCTGATTGACGCGCCTGCTCTCCCACTGCCCCGGGAGCTGCTGCGAGCACCATGTGTGGGTGCAAGGCTCTGGAGACATTCCCAGAGGTGGGGGGCAGGCAGAGGAGGTTTCCCACTTGTTTTTCAAGCAGTCTTTGTTAAAATTGGTCACGGCAGGCTGCACCTCCTGCTGCCCAGGCGGTTTTGCGGTTCATTGGGCGGGCAGCGAGCGCGGAGCTGGGAGGGTGAGCACAGCCCTGTGTGTTGCACCCCCCGTGCAGAATGCACCCCGCTCAGTGTGCACCCAGATAAATGCACGGGCCTGCCTTTAACCTGCTCGTCGGCAGGTTGCCTTGGGCAAAGTCCTCTGAGCTTGGGAGTCTAGGGCAGGCAGGTGGCCAAGAGTGACGTGGCCATGGCTGAGCCATCCTGGGTCCTTTGGGCACCTCTTTGGGATAGTGGGATTTCCTGCTGAAGGGGTCTTGCAGTGCCGGTGCAGGGGCGGGAGGACTCTTTTGAATGCCAAAGGAAAGCAGGAATCAATCCAGTTTTCAACAGCCACGTATTTCCGTGGCATCTTTCTAGTCTCAGTGCTGTTTCTTACATTCTTGGATAATGAAGTTTGGGGGTTGTTTTTCTTTTCTTTCAAGCTCGACAAAGCCAATTTGATGCACTTTGAAAAGAAATTGAAAACAGGCTCCTCTGCTTCAAATTCTGCCAAGGTTCAAGCATCCTGGGAATACAATGTCAAGGATAACCCTCCCCCACCTCACCCCCAACTAGACTTAGAAAATTTTATCTCCTAACATCAAAGCTGCACAGCTCTCCACTGTGCCTCCACAGAGCCTGGGCTGTGCTGTATGTCCCTCTGATGAGTGAGAATATATATTATTTACTTATTGGCATCCTGGAACAAGCAGTGCCTCTCTTAAGCCTTTTTATGGATTTTGCCTGCTAGGAAAAGGACCTAATTTCTGGCAGAGACATGCTGTGCTGTCAGTATGTCAGCCTGGCAAAGCAGAGCTGTACGTATGGTTTGCATTTCGGGCTGAATTGAAGCCATAGCTTAAACTGCAGCATTTTTTAACAGCACGGACTCAGAGAAAGACTCTTCAGAAAAGTATTTGCCCAGGGCTAGTCAATACAGTATTATTTCTGCAATGTTTTGTCACCTAGGTTATCATTAAATTTGCAGTATCAACCACCAGAAACAACACAGAGGTTGTACTTGAACCTTTTTTGTTCCTTTTTGTTGTTGATGTGGCAGGGAAACCCTGAACGGCGCTGCGGAAGGGAGCCTGCCCTGGCCCCTGGCCAACTTCACAGCGCAGGGTTTGAAGTTCAGGGTGAGAAAGCAATGGGGCTCTAACTTGTGGTGCCCAAACCCAAGCTCACTGACAAGGAAGACAAAGTGTGTTTTGACAATAATGATTCCTTAACCACTCGGACTGTAAACTCACTTGACATTAAAAACCCAGTAATCGTTGCCATCCATTTGGCATACTCTGTTCTCCGGCTGTGGTTTTAAAAGGATTTTTCCTGCAGTGTTTTGAAGGTTCTCCATGTGGCTTCCACATGCATTCTCCCCCCAGGATACTGGAAGATTTGGCAGACAGGCTTTTTAGATACTCAGAGATGGTATAAGCAACAGAGGGTTATTATCAGCTGGATAACAGAAACAATCACCCTGAAAATTCTCTGTGCTGAAGAAAAGGGTTACGGGGTTTTTTGGTGAGAGTGGGATGGGCTGTGTCTCTCCAGAAGGGTGGGACAGGGGAGGTGCTGGGAACACATGCCCAAGAAAGCACAGATTGGGTAGGGATTTGGCTGGATGCAGATGGGAATGCTGAGATTTGCAGTTAGCCCTATCCTTTGGGATTGATTTCATAGATATCACTGCTGTTAATTCAGCATATTTTCAGGCCAGAGGAACAGATTGCAAGGCACTTACAGTGATGATTTGAAAGGAATATGGGTATCAGGATACCAGGATCAGCTCTTTATATGCCACAGAGTTATTTTACTATGGTTAAACTAGGATTTAGACGTTGCACCTCCCCTAAACTCTTGCTCAGCAGGCCAGACATGGATTGCAGGTGTTTGGGAAAGAATGTGTGTCTGCACTCTGCAGAATTTGCTCAAAATCTGGGGCATGAAGGTTTTGAGTAGCTGAGCTTGGGTGTTGCCTGTGTCACTTGGCATTGGCTGTGGTTCCACAGCAAATTATTATCCCATCCAAATGGGAGAGAGCTGGGGAGGCACCACAATCAGCCTCTTGACAGAAGTCCTGCTGCCCCTCAGGATGCTTAGGGGTGCTTATGTTCATCCCCTCCCCAGGAAGGCACCTAAGACAATGATTTAGCCATGTAGTTTGATGCCTGGGACAGTTAATGCCAAGCTTCAAATAACCCTGCTGGTGATCTAGGACAGGACATCACTCTCTGGACAGTCTCACCCTGGACTAGGTCCTTTCCACTGTGGGAAGAGATAAAGCAGACGTCCCCCAGCAGGTCCCAAAGCTCTGTAACAGACAGCCCCTGATTCCTGGCAGAGGCTGGTGTAAACCCTGTCTTAAAAAAGGATTCGGCCCAGCAGATATATTTTGCTGCACTATATTGTATTTCTGGGAGAGAAGCAATTAAGTGAGAGCTATAAAGCTGAATCACTCCAAGTGCACCATCAATAGCTCTTATAAACTGCATTAAATCTGCTCAGTCCTTGGAAGGGACTATGACTGAGGCCAGCGAGTTGGTGGCTGCTCTTTCCCACCTCAGCTGATGTAGTGTCTTTGCAAGGGATGTGGCTCTTCACCAGGGCCCATCTGAAGCAGTCTCCCCAAGCTGAGGACATGAAACCTGATGGATTTTAGGATTGTGCTGTGTCAGCTCAGAAGCTCGTGCGCTGGCGTTGCCTGGGGCAGCTGCTCGTGGGGCCGGAGTTGTGCTGGTGGTGGGTCCCTGTGGTCAGTGGGAGACTGTGGTCCTAAAGCCCCACGGCTGGAAATGCTTTTGCTTGCCCAGCTGCTTTCTGGAAGTAATTCTGGCTGCTGGCTCTCACCTCCCCAGCCTTTTAGCTCTTTTTTTCAAGCTTTTCCTTTTATAAACAGTCTCTTATTCCTTCTTTGGCAATACATTGTCCTGCTGTGTCTGCCATGGATATGTTTATGCTTCCAAAATAAACAATTGGGAAAAAATGTATCCACTTGACCATCGCCTTGACTTCCAATGTGGGTTTGAGCTGCTTGGAAATGCCTGTTGAAAGCAGAGAAACGGTGCCAAGGTGCTTTTTGTGGCTCCAACCTCCTGAAGTGTGTGAGGCTGCCCAAACCCAAGTGAATGAGCCATAGGTGCAGCATGGTCCAGGGACTGTATTGGCTTGGAGAATGTCACAGTGCTGCCTGACCACTGCCCTCTACCTCAGCCTAAATGGGAATGTCCTATGCTTAGGGCAGCCCTAGCTGTTTAAAGGCAGTTCCTTGGTGCTGGGAATCAGAATACTTTAGGTTTTACTTGTAGCATGGATTGTATCATGGACTCATGGTTTGGGTTGGAGGGAATCTTAAAGATACCTAATTTGAACCCACCTGTCATGGGCAAGGACACTTTCCACTAGACCAGGCTGCTCTGACTTTCATCCAATCAGGCCTTGAACACTACAGGGATGGGACCTCCACAATTTATCTGAGCAACCTGTTTCAATTCCTCAACACTCTCACAGTTAAGAATTTTTTCCTAATATCTAATCTAAACCTCTCTTTCAGTTTAAAGTCCTTTTCGCTTGTCCTGTCACTCCACATCCTTGTAAAAAATCTCTCTCCAGCTCTCTTGTAGGCCCCTTCGGGCACAGGAAGGTGCTGTAAGTTCTCCCCAGAGCCTTCTCTTCTCCAGCCTGAATAACCTCAGTTCTCTCAGCCTGTCTTCACAGGAGAGGTGTTCCAGCCCTCCAGGAGTTTGCACCCTTTTTTAAAAAACATAGCCAGTCAGGTCCCGACTGACACTTGGAGCTGCCTTGCTTTTGCCGGATACAGTGATGGGCAGAGCTTCAGAGGCTTGTCTCAGCACACATTGAGATATCCAAGTTATGGGTTCAGTGTGCAACCAGAATAGGAACCAGTGTAAGGTCTGAAAAAGAGAACCACTTAGGAGCTGGAAAGTGTTCACATCTAGACAGGAATTTACTCTGGTTTGGTCTTTTTCATTACTTGAGTCTTTAAAGCGAAATATTTGACCATGAAAAGTTCATTGCCCATAAGGTCATCCTGTACCTCAGTGCTGCTGATATGGCAACCTCTGTTTGGGGAGTGAGCCCGTGCTCTCATTTGCTTCCGAAGGGACTGCAGCTAATTTCTGGCACAAATCAAGGCACCAGTCATAACCCTCCTGCTACAGTGCTGTGGAGGCAGCGACTGCTTGCGGAATACTCTTGCAGGGATCACACAAGCAGAGGGGCTGCTCCTCTGCAGCAAACCCTGCCGAGGACTCCGCCTGCGGTAACACTCCAGCGTCATTCCACCTCTCTGTCCCGCAGGCCCAGCGACCATGGCGAAGGACGGCGATGAAGGCCCCAGCCCCAGCAGCCGTCGGCGTGCTGCTGGCCCTGGCCCTGCTGGCTCTCATGCACCTGCCCCCACCACCGGAGCACTCCCTGCTCCCGCTGCCGGCCTCGTCCCGCCCAGGGCCCCCGCGGGAGATGGCTGCCCCCCTGTCTGGAGGACAAGCCTACAGAAGAAGGCTCCCCGTGCCCCGCACTCGCCTGCGGCAGGAGAGGGCCCCTGGCCGGAGCAGGAGGCGGCGGGCGGTGGAGCGGGACGCTCCCCCATGGCTCTCTGCTGACGACCTGCAGAAGATGTGGCTGCTGTCCGGTGGGCAGGTGGTCTCCAAAACCCGCGTCCCTGCCCACGGGCAAATCATGCGAGTGGGGCTGCGTGCCGTGGGGGATGCCAAGGGAGATGCCGAGGGGGATGCCTTGCCAGCCAGCCCAGACGGAGACTGCCAGGACGGGCGCTGTGGGCTCATCAAGCGCCCCGGGGACCTGTACGAGGTGCTGGCCTTCCACGTGGACAGGGTGCTGGGGCTGAACCGCAGCCTGCCCGCCGTGGCCCGGCGCTTCACCAGCCGCCTCCTGCCCTACAGCTACACCAACGGAGCCCTGCGCCCCATCATCTGGTGGGCTCCTGACCTCCAGCACCTGGAGGATGCCAACAATGACCAGAACTCCTGTGCCCTGGGATGGCTGCAGTACCAGGAGATGCTGCAGCCCCACAGAGGGGCGCTGGTGGCCAGGGACGCTCCCTGCTCCAGCATCCCGCACAGCGAGTGGAGCCGCCTGGCCCTCTTTGACTTTCTTCTCCAGGTAGGGCTGTGGGGATTGAGGCCACCTGTCCCATCAGCTGTGGTGCCTGGGTTCCCCTGCACCAGCACCTGTATTGACTGACCAAGGTCTCCTTCTGCTCCGTGGGGTCACATACGCTGTGGTTTCTTGGGATGTATTTTCACTTGTCAGCTGATGATTAGCAGCAGAACTTCATGCAGAAGCACTTTGGCCTGAGTACAGTCCATGTTTGGGACTTGCAGGGGAAACACAGGCAGGTTGTGGTGAGTCTGTCCTCACGTGGGTGAGCTTTCTGCTGTTCATTTTGTGCTGGCAGAGGCTTGGGACACCCCTAGAGACATCCCTATGGCATCCCTAGGGATCAACAGCATGTCTTGCATGAGTCCCATCACATCCAAACACAGGGATGTGCTGCTGGCACTAGAAATAAGGAACCCTGCCTTGGACAACACTGCCTTCCTCCTCCTTGACATTAATAGCACTTAATCTTCTGTCTGGAAAATCATACCCTGTTGCTACAAGGGATTACAGCAGTATCCCAGAGAGTTATCAGGTCTTGGAGGGCAGCTGTGAGGAGGCAAAAGTGATTTCTGCAGAGAAAAACGAAAGCCAGTTTAAGCACCTGGGGGCTGGTTATCAGACAAGACAAAACTGCCTGAAAGGACAAGTATTAATACAAAAAAAAAAAAAAAAGAAAGAAGGGAAGAAAGGAGAAAACCTGAACTACTAAAACGTGTTTTCCTTATTCTTTCTCTTTTTTTACAACTATGGCTGGCAGAGGTAGAGCAGTTCTGACTGGGCTTGAAAATATTTTAGCTGAAACAACTGGAGAAATGAGAAGATTAACCAATCCCCTTCCCTTCCCCAGGCCAAAATACCACTGAGTGCAGTGGAAAGGCTGAGACTGCAGGAGAAAATGTCTAGTTCTAAGGAGAGTTGCTCCTCAAGGGCTGAAGCAGTGCAGTAGATAAATTCAAGGGCAATCCACAGGTTCTCTTCAATAATTCTAATGGAATCCTCCCATGCAGAGAAGTCACATAAAGGTAAAGAGTCTGCAGGATATTGTAGAAGTTGAGTAGCGTCTTTCAAAAATGGCTTTAGCATCTCACACCCTTGCTGGGGAAGAAGTTTTGAGATTTGAGCCCTGTTGTACATTGGCATTGAAATCTCGGTAGTTTTCTTCAATTTCTTTTAAAATTTGGCTTCTATATTGATTTCTCTTGGTATTTGTCATCAGGGAACCCCCCCCAGCATGTGCAAAGTTTTAGTGCGGGCAAAATGCCAAGCCTGGTAGAAAAGGGGCAGCTGCTGATGGCTTTGTCCTGTGCTTTAAAGAGGGCCAAAACCAAATCAACTCTGCAGCCACATCCCTGCCCTGGGACACCCTCCTCCCAGACAAGGGGAGAGCAAGGAAAATTTCCCTAGGGGAAGCCATCCCAGGCTGAATCATAATTGGAAAAAACCTATCAGATGCAAGGGGATGCCCCAGGATGGGCAAAAGAGGGGTTGAAGGTGAGCTTCTGGTAGTGTCTGAGCTTGGATGGGAGAAGGTGTGGCTCATGCATTTGTGTTCTAGCAATAGAACCAAAATCTCCAAAATCTGCCAAAATCTCCATGGATTAGAGCTGTTTAGGCTCTGGAAAGAAGAAATCAATACCAAAAAATCAGGGGAGGGCCAGGGGAGGGAGGGCTTGTCAGCGTGTCAGGGTACTCTCAGCATCTCCGCAGCCATCTGGTCCCTCTCCTGGGGCTCTGCTTGGACACCAGATCTGCCTCCATCTCACACCTCTGAAGGTTCAGCACCAGTCCACCTTGGTTTCACAAGTGCTCCTGGGCGGGTGAATGGAGTGCTGAGCCTATTTAATGTCTCTGTAAGTTCTCTCAGGTTGTCTTCACCTTCTGTGCAGCCTGCAAAATAACATAGCAGGTGAGAGAAACTGGCGTGCTGAGCTCTCCGGTAGGCAGACTGAGGAGATATGTGGAGGAGATGTGATATTTTGTTGTTTCCATGTGTTTAATGACAAGATGCTCAAGCACTTCTTTACCGGAGTGTCTCCCAATGGAGAAATACTGACCTGAGTTCTTCATTAAACCTCAGACAACAGAGAGGTTTAAGAGGCCCCAGTGTGGGACTGATCCTTCTTCTCAAAGCGTTATGAATGGAATGGCCATGGAGATCACAAATCGTGTTTCCTGCAGCATCCTCTCCAGTGCTTGGTCAGTGTTTGGGTTCGGACTGAACTCTGTCAAAGCACAGCCTGTAGTTGGTAACTTGTGCTAATTACCAGGGTGAAGGGAATGGGCAGCCTCTGTGGGTCACTTGGCTTCTGTCTCGTTGTCACCTGTAGATCTCTTCTGGCTCACCTGAGATCTGCTCCAGCCCTCCCAGTGGCTCCAGGAGCCTCTCTGCATCCTGAGCCCTGCCTGCTGTGCTGGCATCAGCAATGCCGAGCAAATCAGCGAGTCGGACATTTTCATGCTGCAACCAGAAAATATATTCATTTAATATATATTTTTATCTATTTCATATATATTTAAAGGAGCATATATATACATGGGTTTTTTTGTAAACAGGCCTTGAGATCGGGGGGAGCTGAGGCAGCTCCCCTACAGGGTCGTGTCAACACACAGCCATGGGGAGGTCTGTTGACAGCCAACGAGGTTCTGTCTGCCCCACAAATCACCCCAGAGGATGTACCGGCTGCTTCTGATAAAGCTGAGGAAGCCCCATAAATACTGAGGCTAGGTCTGACAGAGATTTATGTCTTTTAAAAGCCCTTCATTCCTCCAAGGGTGTGGTTGAAACACTGGGAGTTGTCAAGCAGCCCCAGGGTTTCTGCAGGGAACTGGGAGGGGAAGCAGGAGGTTTGACAGCCTGGACGACTTATGGAGCCTTAGCAGCACCTGCAAATGATTAAACACAAATGTAGCTAAACCAAATCACCATGGCCCGACTTAAATGTCAGGCATGCTCTGCGTATGCACAGACCGCTTTTTCCCTTGCCGATACTTTTCCATTCATCTTTCCATTGAGAGCTGCTCAGGTTACCGTAGGGATGGATGAAAGGTTGCATATGTGATAGGAGCCAGATGAAACCATCATACAGAGCACCAGGACTTGGAAAAAGAAATTCTTTTTTGGGGTTTCAGACTCAGGTTTCCTTGGGTGCTTTGTTGGTTTTTTTCATTCATTCATCATCGTGTGCGTCTTCCCTTCCTTTCTGCTGGAAGCACAACCTGTTTGCTCTGTGCAGATACAGAAAGTGGAGGTACCAAGTATCTGAACTCCATTAGAAAAACCTGTCATCACCTTTGTCATCACCTTCATGTCATAGAGGTTTTGCATGTGTGCTTCCATTCCTCTCACTCACTAGTGTGTGCAGCATTTCCATTGCACGTCTCCTAAGGATCCCTAGGAATGTTTTATTTTTCCTCTGTATAAGAACGTATCACAACAGGACTTCCCCATCCCAGGCACATGTCTCTGCTAAGGTCCCCAAATATCTCCTGCAGGTTCATGACCGCCTGGACCGCTACTGCTGTGGGTTTCAACCTGACCCCTCTGAGCCCTGTATGGAGGAGATGCTCCACGAGAAGTGTCGGAATCCAGCAGAGCTGGTCCTAGTTCACATCCTGGTATGTCTCCCTGCTGTCCAAGGGCTGCTCTGAGGCTGACATGAAGGTGCCTGGGAGGCACTTGCAGGGCTGAGGTGGTAGCAAAGGGAATGTAGGTCCCATGGTGATGCTGGGTCCCTGGTGGGAAGTGTGCCCGGGCATGGGGGGACCTAGAGTTTGGCATCTGCTTTCCCCCAGATACTCTCAGGCTTTCTCACTGCATTAAAAAGCAGCCTAAACCCCCACTCTGGTGACTCTGCACTGAATGAACTTCGCCTTCCCATCCTCTGGCAGGTCCGCAGAAGCGCGCCATCCCGCCTGGTGTTCATCGACAACGCGGGCAGGCCACAGCACCCTGAGCAGAAGCTCAACTTCAGGCTCCTGCAAGGCATAAACAGGTAGGAACGTGCACGTGCTGAGCAAGGGCTGAGCTGGCACGCTGGGGATGTCCACCAGCCCTGTGTGTGCTCACCTTCTTGCTGCTCCTGGCCTCCCTGATGGGGCATCCCTCTGAGTCAGGGCCATCTCCCACCCAGAACAGGGTGGGTGGCTAGGCTCACAAAAACATCCCACGTGCCCCTGCCCTGAAACTAGCTATTCCGCTCTGGGTGGCTGATGGCAGGCTCCAAAGCCTATTTCCCCTCTTTAATTGGCAGCTGCACAAAAATAATGAATAATCAGGTATTTCAGCATTTCTTGCGCCATTGGTCATGAGGCATTTTGGCATGCTAGAGGCCTCCTGATTTGGAATTTTTTGGGTCTGTGTCTGATGGAGCTATCCTACGTGCTTACCATGGGTGGAGTTTTAATTTTAAGCAGAAAGCTCCTTGTCCTGCGTTCATCTGGATAGACGTGCATTTCCTCTTGAAGCACCTTTCTTTGTTCAAGTGCCCCACTGCTCCCTTCCTCTCTGCTCGGCCTCCCCTGGATAACCCCTTCCCTCCCTGTCTCTCCTGCTCCTCCACTGCAGCTTCCCCGCGGCGGCGGTGGCCACGCTGCAGTCGGGCAGATTGCAGAGCCTGCTGCTGGAGTCCCTGCGCCTGGATCGGGAGCTCTGGGAGAGCCAGGGTGGCGCCGAGGGGCTGAGACCCCTGCTCCAGACCATTGACAGGCGGGCACAAGTCCTGCTCCGCCACATCCAAGAGCACAACCTGACCGTGTTTGAGGACTCGCCGTGCTGAACCGCCCTCCGGCTGGCTCACGGTGCCTGCCTCACTCATCCCAGCAGCCATGGATGTACCTCATGCACTCATGCATGGATGTTAAGAGGCTCTGTGCTGGTGCTTGGCTCTCCTCAAGGTGTTTCCCCTCATCTTGTAGGGTGATCTGGAGAAGCAGATGGAATCACGGGGAGTAGGAAAGATGAGGAGGAGATGTCTCCTAAGACAATCCACAACTGCTTGAGAAAGGCAATAGTTATCAAGTTATGGTCTCAGCATGGATTTTCAAAGGAAGGGCACATCTGTGAGGTTTTTTGGGTGCCTTTACCCACCCACATGCAAACACACACAGAGCAACTATGAAAACTGGAGGCTTGGACAGTTGAACAGCTGACAGGGACCCTGGAAAGAGTTAAAGAAGCAGTTGAAGAAGTCACTGGCAGCCTTTCCGTGGCTTGTACTGGGCTTTTTGATGATGCCTTCACTATTTCCAAAACATCCCGGACAGAGAGGCAGGGAAAAAGCAGAGGGGAACTTTCTAAATGGATTAAAGAAAGACAAGACACTCGAGCTGAGCTCTGCCTTTCCCCCTGCAGAAGAGGGGATGTGTGCCTGGCAGTGAGTGTGAGCCACTGCCTGAAGCTGAGACTAGGCAGGACCTCAGAGCTCAGCAGCACTGGGCAGCAGCTGCCCTCACGTAGCCCGTGGTACCATCCCCAGTGAGAGCCACGTGCTGTGTGCCATGTGCCATGATCCATGCATGTGCCTTGGTGGGCCTGGGCTGCTGCCAATGCTCTCAATGTCAGATTTGAAGATTTAAATCTCTCGTTCACTGTTTCCCTTCACTGTCAGGGGCTCAAAGGCAAAACTACTCCACTTCTGAAAAGCACTCCTGGCTGCTCTCTTGGGCACGACTGCATGTAACTCTTCCACAGGATTGCAAAAATATGTTTTAACAAAAATGGCAGGCTATTTTAGCAGAAGGCAGTCGAGTGCAAAATGCTTTCTGAGCATGCTGGCACCTCCGGCAGAGCCCATCCTGTTCCCCCTGTCACCCCTCAGGCTCTTGCCCAGCAGCTCACTCAGATGAAGCACAGCAGCATCCCAGCTACGCAGGTCGTCAAGTGTCAGGGCTGAGAGATAATTCAAAATCAAAATGAACAGGAGAAAAAAAGATGCAGGGATGGGTTCCATCATTCCCCGCAGTGTGTTTCCCAGCTGAGACATGAAGTCAGTGTTTGCCTGGGGCAGTCAGTTCCTGGCCTGTGGGTTTATGGTTTGCCACCAGAAGGCTTTTTAAAGGCCTCCATTTCTCCAGTGTTACAGGCAGAGCATCCATGCTTCAGGCACTCCAATTCACTTGTGCCTTTGGAAAGTCTCAGTGAGACTGGCACAGGTACCCTGCTGCACCATTGCAATACCTTTGGAGAGCATGGCCACCCATGCAGTGGGAGAGGAAAAGCTGGGTATAGATACCTTCCCTGCTCCATCCTTCTCAGCATTGTCAGTTTGAGAGCCTGCAAGGGGATGCTTTAACACCCATGCTGATAAGCACAGGCAATTACCTTTTTTCCCCTTTTCCCTCTTGCTGAAGAGAAGATAAAGCAAGACATGGGTGACATGAATCAACAAGCAAGCATGAGTGCTCTCAGGAGGCATCAGCGCTCAGCATCACAGGCACAGCAGCATGCAAAGTGCCATCACCCTGTTCCAGGAGTCCTGCCCTCCAATTAGCCAGGGGGAGCCTTTCCCCCAGCACTCTCTCCACCCTGTGAATTATCACCCCATTCACTGTGCCATGGGATGGATGATGGTCATGGAAACCCTGCTAAATAAAGCCTGAATCATGGGAATTTATTACTGGGAGGTGAGCTTAGCCTGTAAGCTTGAAAGAGAACAAAATAACTCATCCTGGGTCCTATGAAAAGCCATACATGGGTATGTACATTTAATTATATTACATTTAGTATCCTTTACTCTTACACAGCCAGACATGGCTGTGTAAGAGTAAAGGATGCTAAATGTAATATAATTAAATCCAAAAAATATGCTGGGAAAAACTGTGAGGTAACAAGAACATTGGTTATGATGTACAGCATCAGTCAGAGTCTTGCTTTTTCTCATTAAAGTGAGAAATTTCATTAAAGGAGAAGTTTTCATCCCATGTAAGCCAAGTTCTCAGTGAGAATCAAGAGATAAGTGGGGGCTCTGCGCAGTGGCCGAAGCTGTGGACATTGCTGAGCTGGACCAGCAGCTTTTGCCTTGCCTCTGGTTGCATCTGCTTGACCATAACATTGCAAAAGGTAGTGGTTTTTTTTGGCATTTCTTTAGTTGTAATGTGAGTTTGCTGGCTAAACACACGTGGGAACATCTGTAAGCAGTCGTACATGTGAATAAAACTCCCTCATGATTTACAAAGAGCCATGTATGGATAAATGAGAGAAGCAAAAGCCAAGATCTTGCTGAGACTGATCATTAATCTTCCCTTATTAGTCTGTTTTTCCATGGGCTTGCCTATGAAACCAGCACAGGCTCTGAACCACGGTCACGGCTATTCAGAGGGATCCTGTGGACTGCTTGCATCAGCCTTTATCGTGTTGTGTTGGGCTTGGTTTGCTCCAGCTATCAACGTGTCGTATTTCCTGTGACAAACTAACTTTTGTTGTTATAATTACTTTATAGTTATAAATATTAATTTGGGGCCACGCTTGACAAACTAGATTTCATCCAAGCAGGGGGGATGCTGTTCTACCAAATTTTACGGACATCATCACAGATCGTGTTGGGGTGTGGTCGCAAAAAAAGATGATCCAAGTTGGCTGCAGGATGGCTTTGTCTTTGAGAAAGCAGTAGTGACAGCTAAGCAAGGGAAAAAGCAGTGGACAGAGAAGGGCTCCTTGATGGGGAGAATCCCTGCAGCACCCTCTTGCTCACCCTTGGCACCATGGGAATGCGCTCCGAGAACAGCATTTGGGAGCACGGGCACACACCTCCGTGGAGCTCCACCAGGAGGGAACTGCTTCATTCTGCAGTGATCCGAGTGGCACGACCCGTGTTTAACAGCTCCCTGGCTGTGCACAGCCCTTCAGCTGGCAGGAAATAGGGCTGGGGGTTGGAAGGCAGGGGCCAGCTTGGCTCCAACCTGCCGAGCACACGCACTCACACGTGCCAACGCGCGCCCTGTCGCTGCTCCTGTTCAGCCTGATCTTAACCCCCCAAGGCTGGTGATCCCCGGGAACCCCCAGCAGCCTGTTCCAGTGCTTTGCTGGCCTCAGCCTCCGTAAACAAAATGCCCATTTGCTGCTTTTAAGGGCCGCTTCTTGAGCTGGACACAGGACACTAAGCAGTGTTTTCTGCAGCCCCAGCACTTGTTGAACCCACCCAGTGGGCAGGGGTGACACCAGTGCGGTGGTACTCAGGGGTGAGATGATGACCCACCCTCGTGCTTCCTTCCCCTTAGGGGTGGGTTGCCACAGGTGCCCCTCAGAGACCCCACAGGGTTCTCTGCAAAACCCACCCAAGCATGCTCATGCTGCATGGGGGAAGCGTGGGCTGACTGCTGCCTGAAAGGCAAGAACTAGCAAGTAAATCCAAATTCATTGTTAAATCTCTGGATATAAAAATAATCTGGCTTTTAGAAAGCAATTTATTTATGCTTTCAGTACTTACTTAAATATTTATGCGAAAAACGGGAGAAAAACCATCTGCTCTGACACAGGACTATTGTTGTAGCAATGGTCTTTGAGATTAATGGAAGTAAATTAGCCTGATGTTTTATTTACATCCAGAAAAGCAATAGATAAACTCTCCTTGTGATGGATTTTCTTCATTAGCTGGGCGAATGCCTAAGGTACAGCTCTTGACATTGTTTCTTCCATGCGGTTAGACAAACAGTTTATCAAAAGAGTATAAAATTGTCAGGAAAAGAAGCAGATTAATGGCCAGTAAAGTGAAGATCATTGAATTTATGATATAAGTAGCAGTATCACTGGAGCTCAAGAAATGGCTTATTAGATAAGCACCATGTACACACACAGGGATGTGCTGAGCCCCCCTGGATCAGCCTCATTGTCAGCGACTGCTTCCCAAATCCCAGTGGGGTGGTCTCCACACTGAAGCTTCACCTCCCTCCTCCTTCCCTCCCTTTAGGTTTGCGTTTATTCTGTAACTCTCTCATTTGAGCCTGCAAACATACGATTTCCTCTCAATTAAAAACCCTTAAGACTTCAGAGATGATAACTTTGTGTCTGTGCTGCTGTAACCATTTCTGCAACCTATTTTGGCAATTTTGGCTTCTTTTACAGCAGGGATAATCATGCCAATATCAACTACAACTGTGTACAGGTCCTTATGATTCTGTACAAAAAATCTCCCAGCATTAGCAACTTATGGATCCCATATGGCTCCTGCAGCAATTACCTCTGGAAGGATAACTACCTGCCAGATAAAGCAAATGGAAGAAAGGAGACAGGAAACCTGGGAGAAACTAAACATTCCTGGTGATGGCAGAGGGGCTGTGTTTGTGGGTTCCCGAGGTCTCAGGTTTTGAAGCTTCAGAAGAGGGATTTTAGGTACAAGGACGACTAAAACCCATGAATTTAACTGGTGCCATGAATCTTGGTGTCCGAGTGCTGTCTCCAGCAGGTGGCATTGGCTCGACAGGCTGCCTTTTCCCAGTGCTTGCCAAGAGTGTCTTACAAGTTTCATCTCTGGACTGGCAGATTTCAAGCTGCTAAAGCATCATTAAGTCCCTAATTCCTTTGCGGCCTAATCCGCCCAGCTGTTCTTTATAGCTCTTCACCAGCAGCACCTTTCCCCCCCTGTTACTCTCTTTCCAACAAAAATATAGATTTATGGAAGCAGAGCACTGCTTCATGTTGGGAGCAAGGCAGAGCAAACGGCTGCTTGAAGAACGAAATGCCACAGCACCCAGGGCTCTTCCCACCCTCGTGTGGACCCAAATGTGGAGCCACATGCACAGCACCCACAGGATTTTTGGACTGAAGACCTCAAATGGTGGTCAAGTCCAGGATTTTTTTCCCTAGAGCTATTTTGGATAGCTGCTGCTTTGGTAGGATTGTTTCTGTTCCAGACAACTCATGAAATTCAGGACATTTTGAATGGGTCCTGCAGCTGTCCCTGGGATGGGTTTTAAAAAGATACATCTCTTGGAGCTGTGTGCATCCAACCAGCAATTAACACAAATCCAACCATGCTCTTGGACTTTGAAATCCACTGGTTTGTAAGCAAGGCAAGCCAAAGATGGGAACAGCCTCTCCCAAACAGGAGTAGTTTTCTACACCCAGACTATCAGCACGTGGTCCTTGGGAGTTTCCTTGGGTTTTTTGCTTCGCTCCTGACTGAAGGACCTGCCTCACTTTTCCTCCTCTTCTGAGCTGAGCCAGTTTTTATTCCCCTTGGCCACACCCAGCATCACTAATCCAGGAGATGAGGTGGGTGCAAAGGGATTTCTTGCATCTGGCACCCTGGGAGCCCTCCTGGGAGCCCCTGCTGCCAGCCACAAGCAGGGTACTGCTCGTGCCCACATACAGGGGGTGGTGAGGCAATGTATATCTCTCTAACTTCTGACCGTGGCTTGGGTTTGGATACCACAGGAGCTTTTTTCCCCTCCTCAGCCCCTGTCCAAGTTCCAAGTTAGGCAGTTGGACTCACTATTTTATTTCCTTTTGGGATGGGAGGCTGTAGTTTGTGATGTTCTGTCACCAGGCAGAAGGCAGGCTCATGTGGCAGGAGAGGTGAGCAGAGACAAGGACTGACACAGCAGCTCTTTTTTTTCAATCTGTGAGTTGTCTTGCCAATACCAGGAACTAATATGTCAGTCTGCAGAGATGTTAACGCAGCAAAGGGGCTGCCTGGCCTCTCCCCAGCTCTCTGGAGGAGGCAGCGTGTGGTGATGCCTTCAGGAAGCACCTGAAAGGGGTGGGTGAAAATTTTTTCCCACTGGGTGCTCAGTGCTGGGAAAGCAAACAGAGATTCTCCATGGACAATGGCTCAATCCTGTCCACAGTTAAGCCAGATGAATATGGTGGGGTTTCAAACCAGGTACAGGGAAGAGCCCATGGAAAACCTGAGTCCTGACTCTGCATACAAATGGAACAAAAGGATATGCCCCTGTGGGGAGTTTTCCCTGGCAAGAGGTGAACACAACTCCATGGTGCTGCTGGCCAGGCTCTCTGCTTGAGTAGGTATGGTACTACCTCTCCCAATCCTGCTTTTTGGGTGAGTTTTTCTCCCTTGGATTTAATGTTTGGCCGTATCCAAGCAGGAATGGAGTTTTTATTAAGGATGAGGTGAGTAGATAGAGTGGCACAGGCTACACTGTAAATGTTGCTGTGTTTTCATGTGTGTTTGGTTTTAATTGCCCATTTTGGGCATCTGGGAAAGCTTGGAGTAAACAAAGCATGTTACATCCCAGGGTTCTTTATGTACATAAACAATTGGAGGTTTATTGCCTTGACCTTCCCTGAAACAAGTTCTTGGCTCCTCTGAGTTAAATCTTGGGGGAAAAAAAAGGGATCTAATAAGCTGAGCTGCAGATTTGGGCTTCTAAGAAGTGCATCTAGGTGCCAACAAGATACCAGGAGGCTGAGATTTGCCACAATTGAGACAAATCTTTTTAATGGCTTTTGTTCAGTTCACCAGGGTTTGCCAGCTCTGCTCCTTGCCAACAGTAAATAGTCTGGGAGCAGGGAATTGGTGATTATATTAAATTTAAGGCAATTCAGCATGGTTTTACTTGATTTGGAGTGTGGGGGAGAGGTGGCACAACATCTATGCCCAGAATTGACAGGTTAGGTCAGACGTTTCCTGCTTTATTATCTGAGCATGAAACATGGCATCACAGGGAAAGAGCCATAATTAGATGTTCAGGAAGAGTTCATCCTGCCCATTTGAGTCAAAATTGTAAACTAAGAGGGCAGAGATCAAAGGCTTCTACCGAAGGCCAGAGCAATTTGCTGAGGAGCTTAACTGGAGGGTTAAGTGCCCGGGCAGGGGCATCAAATCGGCTGCAATCTCTTCCCTGCCTTTATTTTACTCCTCTTCCAGAAACGGGAAACAACCAACGTGTGGGAGATATCTCTACTTCAGCTGGGCATGGCCTTTTCAAGCCTGATCACAGTTCAAGAGGTGAGGAACAAAAGCTCCAAAAGGGCACAGCCGTGCTTCTCTGTTGACATCCCCTGGGTGGGCAATGTGGCTTCATGTCCTGAGGCTCCGCTCCAGCCCGGCCCCAGGCTGTGCAGAGAGAAAATCTGCTCAGTCCTTCCCTGCCTCTTTCCACCTGGTGATGCTTTTGCACTTACCCTTCTAAAAAAATCTCATCTTCCTGAGGAATTTTGATTGCTTTAGGTAGACGCTGCCCTTTTCATGCCTGCAGCATTATCCCTTCCCCGCCCCTGCCTGCTGGAGCTGCCTCTTGCATGCTCCACAAAGCAGCCAGGCACTATCCTCTGTTTTAATTGCTTTTGCCCACCTCCTGGCTTGCCCTCATATTAGCTTTAGGGGATGTGGGGCAGGGAAAGGGCTTGGAAATAGGAAACATTTGGGTGCTGAGAGGCAGGGGAAGGATGGTAAGCAGGTACCCGCTGCTTGGTGGATTCAACCCTGGTGTGGTGGGAGCAGATGTGTCAGTGCAGGCACCTGCATGGATATGGACAATAATTTCTCTGTCTTTGTAGAGCTATGGCCTTGAAGTTTGCCTCTTTTATTCTGTAGGGACCACTGACTGCAGAAAACAGATGCCATGTGTCCACCGTGCCTTGTAAATCAGATTTTAATCATCTCAGGGAGAGGTCTGTCTCCAGCTGAGTACTGCAAACCAGGTCTGCAGGAGTTACTCTGCAAAATTTACATTTCTAAGATAGGTTAGTGATTAGGGCCCCAGCTTCATACCAGGGAGGCTGAAATCCAATTTCTCCCCCTCTCACAGATTTCCTGGCTGATGGTGGAAAATAGCTTAGGCCATGCCTGAATTGATCAGGTAAGTGCAGATCTGTTTCTCACCTCCCAGCTGACCTCCCTCCCCAACACGCTCACTCTGCAGCGTGTCTGCATCCAGAGTGGGCAGAGAGGCTCCCACAACGAAGGACACCACTGAGTCAGGACCAAGAGGGGCACCCCTGAGATCCAGTTTTGCTCCATGAAAACTGAAGCCCCAGATTGCAGAGGTGCTGGTGTTGGAGTTGCTGTCTCCTCTGGCAGTGCCAGTGCCTGATTCCCAGCAGCTACAGGCTTGCCTGGTGGATAACACACTTGTTCCAAGGGCTGCTGCAGTAGGTCGCAGTGGGCAGTGTGGGGGAGAGAGCCAGGGGGAGAAATGGCACAAGATCTGACTCTGTGGTCTTGCACAGCCCTTACACACTTCTGTAAGGCAAATGGTATTTGGTTTTGTATTCCTACAAAAATAAAAGTGTGCTGCTGAGGATGGTCACAAGCACAGGTGAACTGTCCTTGTCCCTTTTTTCAAATCATTATATATTGCAAAATCATTGCAGGTATTACAGGGAGGCTGCAAAGCAACCTCCTTGTGAGTAAAGAATCAATAATTTGTTTTGTTCTTCCTTATATGAAAACAATACCATAAAATCATGTTGGTTTATTAAAAAAGCAATACCCTCCAAGCACAAATGTCAAGGCTGTTCACAACCTGTCCATGGGGAGGTACAGCTCTTTTATCAACAGCCTCTGTGGACTTATTTTTCAAAATAAGAGCATAGCAAAGCCTCTAAAAAATGGCTATTTATTAGTTGGCATTGCCAGATTTTGGCCCCCATCAGAGGAACTCGCAGGGGCAGAGCAGATGGAGCCCAGCGTTACCTGCTGGAAGCTTTGAAACAAATCTCTGACCCTTCTCCTCCATCCTTAAAAAGGAGATTAGCCAGGCAGGATGGCTCCTCACAGCTGTCCCAGGTCGCTCACCTCTGCCATTTTACACAAAAGAAGTGCGTCCTCCCAGACTGTGTATCATCACATCACAAGAGGGTGGTTACAGCAGTCATATCCTGGGACGAGTCAAGTCCTGTCAGCTCATCAAAACCCAGATCCAGTGGTTATAATGATGCTACCATTAATTTTTCTAATGTGATGCCATTAGAGTTTAAGCTCTTGCAAAGGTACAGCAGAAGAAAGGTGACTCCTGTCAGCACCTTCTGACACGCTGCAGAAGCAAACCTGCATCCTTGGTTCACACTAGTTGGGGCAGCTATCACTGATTTTGCACAAAATCCTTTTCCCCCACCTCTGCAGTTCAGTGGGGATTGCAGCTGGGCCACACATTAATGAACTGGATG
The DNA here is from genome assembly GCA_013390105.1 of Tichodroma muraria. Taxonomy (NCBI): domain Eukaryota; kingdom Metazoa; phylum Chordata; class Aves; order Passeriformes; family Sittidae; genus Tichodroma; species Tichodroma muraria. Next base: position 95,152 of record WAAG01070113.1, on the reverse strand, counting down.
GGGTGAGGGCACAAAGGCAGCAGGGCTTGTGTGGAAACCATTTAATGGGGAATCAGTAAAGGAAATGCTCCTTTGTCCCCCACCTTCCTGCCCCTTACACACCCTCAGGGGCTTGTTCTGTACGATATCTGATATCTCCGTGGAGGTGCTTGGGCTGGACTCTCTAAAGGTTTGGGCAGGGCTCATGAGGCTGGTATGAGGTGTCTGATGAGCAAATTCTGGAACTAAGGGCATCAAAGCTTATTTGTAAAAATGGGCTGATAAGGGGTAGAGTGGTACCCAGCTAATGGGGAGAGCTCAGGTTTCACTGCATAAGCCCCCCCCAGTGCTGGGATTCATTTTAATCAGCACTTAGACAGGAAGAGAAAATATTCCCCATCTTTTTCCTTAAAGACTAAATCATTCATTCAACCAACAACCTAATGAGGCACCAACAGATGTGTAATGAATAAATATTTTAAAAATAGTTAAATATTAAAAAACACCCCCATCTCTGTTCTGTAGGTAGTGTTTGGAGAACTAGGCTGGAGCAGGGAGAAGGTGGAACACTCCCTTTCCAGAAGAGCAAAGGAGACTACAGAATTAAACCAATTATTGAGCTGGTTTCTTATGAGCCTGCTGCAGCTTTTCTGGGTGAATCAAAGATGAAAATCCTTGGGCAAAACAAGTATTTCCATTCAAGTCCTGTTGTCTTCCTATTCCCTAATCTTCCCCCCAAATCCTTATTCCTGATCCAGATGCTAAGCCCGGTTGCAGTTATGAGGATTCTGTGACTGAGGGGTCACACTTATTTCCAGGTGAGACTGTGTTGTCTGGAAGACGTTGGAACCATCACCTTACTGGAGCCCAGGGAGTCCCCACCAAGGCTGCCTTTGTCCTACAACCCTCCAAGAGATCCTTCACTTGTGGGCCTTCCCATAAGCACCATGATTTCTCCTTTCTTTCTTCCTCTGCAAAGGAAGAGAATTTAAAGGTTAAATCCCACTGAGAAATTAAAAATCATAGGTCCCTTGAGACACTAAGTACAGCTAAAACCAACTGCACGAGCAGGGAAACAGCTTTTCTACGTGTTGGGGGAAATTTGGCAGGTAGGAAAATATTTCACAGCTGAACACTCTCCCTCTGGTTTGGATTAATACCTTGGGTTCAACTTCACTATTCCCGTAACAAGTAAATCTTAAACCTTAACTAGCCCAAGAAAAGAAGTATCTGCTGGATGTCTTTTCAATGCCATATTTTTTTTTTCCTCTGTGAAGCATTCCTCTTCTAAAAGCTCTCTGGCTCTTCACAGCTTATTTTCCTTGGATTTTATAGGAATGCCAGTACCGAACCCATGCAGACAGCTAAGCTTCCAGGTGGCAACATACACAAGACACATGTGACAAAAAGTACAAGGCACGATGCTCCCAGCAAAACAATTTTAATTTACTGCTTGTGAATTATCCATGAGGAGACCAAGACATATTTTCTTTTTTTTGCATATTCAGCTATTAGTCAAAATTATTTGACACTCTGCAAGACCTCACCACCTGTGTTAGCAGCCCCTCTGCAGCCATCTCTGTCACAGGCTTCTCCTGCCCAAGGGGATGGAGGTTTCCATGATTTTTTTCCCATGGTTTTGGAATCTTCTTCAACTCCAAAGAGGACCCTACACTGAGATTAAGTTGCCATTGTGTTGGAGCACTGGGTGAAGTTATTAAACAAGAACTCAATGTATCATTTGTACTTCTCTTAAACTAATAAACAATAGATGTTCCCTTCACAGGTAAAGGAACAGATAATGAAACACTCACAAGCTCTGTCTTTCAACCCCAATAAAATCCCAGTCAGATGCCAAAGAAATCCTTAAACCCAAGCACTGAACTCGATGATGAAACATCAGCCCCCAAACGTGAGAGGAATATGCCCATTTCCTCAATGTGCCTGGGAAGAGCCAGAGTTTGAAGGGCTTAATCTTTCACTTTTGCAATCAGGTAGTACGAAATGTTTCACCTAAAACCTGGTAGCCATAAATCAGGTCTTTGAATGCCTGCAGAGAAGTCTTCAAGCGGCTCTCAGCTCCAGGTGTGGAATGAGTTTGGACAGATTTTTATCTCCATTTTAGCAAAACAGAGCAAAACATGTTCTACTCCACAGGTATTTTGACAGTCCCCTCAAATGAAACCCTTAATTGGGTGTCTTTTTTTTTTATTCATTGCACTGTCTCCGAGGATGGGAGAAAAGAAAGTAAATGTGGAGAGTAAAGGGGAACATAAGTGGCTGCACTAAGATAACCCTCTTGGCATGGCAGAGGTCCTCTCTCTGGGTAGAGAGCTTGAAACACCTCAAGGAGGAAACAACCGATAAATAATGGGGAGCAAGGCCAGCACACCCACAGGTTCTCCACGGTCCTTCGACTTGGCCAGGAAACAGTGGAAGAGGACAGGGAAGCTGCCAGCAAATGCAGAGAGGCTTTAATCCCACTTTTGCAAAGAGTCCAAGAGCAAACTTCTGAGGTGGGAGGTGATGCACCAGTCCCATCCAGACCTGGCAAAGCCTGGCCTTGTACCATTGGTGCAAGCCCACTTGGTCCTTTCCCTGGCTTGCTGCTACTCTGCTGGCACCAGGGGAGTGGCTGATGAAAGCTGGCAGGAGCCTGGGCACGTGTTTGAAAGACAGAGAGAAACGGGGAAGACGTGGCATTAATTATGATGGCTTGGGACCAGCTGGAACTGTCAAACTGAGTTAACTGAGGAGAAAATGGCTCACAGCTCAGGGACAAGGTGACCTGGGGGGCTTGGCAGGGGACACTAGATGAAAACCACTACCATGTGCCAACCCCCTGCTCTTTCCCAGCCTCAGCCCTGGAGCATCATCCTGGTGTCACCACAGATGCAGCTTGGATAACGGGAGAACGGAGTGAGCCCACTGTCAGCAGCATTTTCTTTTGAAGCCCTACCATCACATGTGGGAGCCCATGCTGGCGGAGTTTGAGCTGCCCTCTTAGCTAAACTGGGTAATTATTTATCCTGAGCCACACCTCCAAGTGAACAATGGTAACTTAGTCTTGCTGATGCCTGGTCTCAAGCAACTAGATCAAGCTCAGTGAAGCAGTTTGGAGCCTCATCGCTTGCTCCAGACTGCTGTAGGACCATGGCTTACAGTAGGCAGGATGCTGAAAGAAACATTATACATCAAGGTCTGAAATATCTGGAACTCTTGGAAGCTGTAGAGCTGGGCTGGGGTAGCAGCAGGTGCCCATCAGATGGGCGTGGAGGTACCAGTGTGGTTATTTAAATGCTTTAAATGGAAAAGGACAAAACCTATTAAAATAAATTGCACTGGGGTTATGCTTCTTGTTTCCTCTGCTTCAAGCTGTAGATCTGCAATTAGTTTGTGTTTATGGATAGTTTACATTTTTAAAGCGTTTCGAAACACTTCAGCCTAAAAGCATGCCTTTGCAGTCAGTTTAGATTTCATGGAGAGGAACAGGTTCCCCTGTGAGTCAGGCAGCTTCAGAGCTAAACAATAAACGGATCCCTTTTACAGCCCCTGTCAGATTTGCCCTCCTGCTGTATATCTATGCAGAGGCAAGCAGGCTCCCAAGGCAGAGGGGGTGGCTGGAGCCCCCCACTACGGCAGAGCCCCAGCGAAGGTGGCTGTGCCTGCAGCGCTTCATGCAGCTCCGCGCCGGTCTCTTTCCCAGTAAGCAATCACACCCAAGCGCCTGATTTTTGCTTATTCCACTTTTGCAACCCATGTGGTTGTTTACATGAAGGCAAAGGGTATGAAGAAAGCTATCAGACAAGAACAGGGATGAAAAGGAGAAAGCTCCACGCAGCTACAGCTGGAAGCACTGGCTGCACCTGGCTGTGTTCAAGCATGTTTGCTTGCTCCTGAAGCTGTTGATCACCTAATGGTGATCTGATTTTCCTACAGATTATGTTGGATTGGCTGTAAAATACTCTTTAATTCTACCACGCAGAGAGGGTTTCCAGATAATTGGCTTGTCTGGCCTGGAGCAGCACAAACCAAGGTGCACTACTGCTCCACATGGGTAATTTTGTGGGTCTCTTTTTCCCCTGAAATGTTACTGCTTTGAAACAGACCTGAGAAAGCAGAGCCAAAATCCTTGCCTAGAACTGTGCAGTTTATTTGTTTGTGGTGGTTACCTAGGTGGCCCTCACCTGAGCTACTGGTGAGGATGCATCAAACTGGTCACCAATATGCTCTTGCTTTTTATGGGATAAGGATTAACTCAGCAGGAGCAGGGTAAGAGCAGTGGTGCTCACCGTGGGAAAAACACATCGGCAGCTGTGTCCATCACAGCCTGTGGTTACATACCTGCCACCCTTCCCTACAGCACTGCTACAGTAAGTGTACTCTGCTGGTCAGAGAATTCCCAAACATGGGCTGTAAGAAACAGTTTTTTTCTGAGGAGAGCACTCCTTGCTCAGAAAGGTGATGACACCCAGAAGGGCAATGTGCAATGTAGGGAATGAAGCTAATTGCTCTTTGGTATCTTTCTTTCTGCCTACCAGGTTTGCAGCACAGTTTTGGGAAGAAAAGGCTGCCCTGAGGTTTCCACAGAAATTCTGCACTGCAGACAGGCACTATCAGGTCAGCCCCACCAATTTCCCAGCCCTTCCTCTAGCCTGGAAAAAGGAAAATGGTATAAATAAACCACTGCTTAATCAGAACCCCCCTCTAGACCCTAATCAACTGTTGAAAAATATTTCAAAACCAGTTTTGAATGGAAAGATAGCTCTGGAATTTAGATATTTCATCAAAAATTCTCCCTAATAGAGTTTGGTTCTTTGGTTTGGTTGGTTTTTTTTTTGTGGAGGAAGGAAGAGTTGTCAGAGAAACAAAATGTTTCTCACAGAAGCAGTTGGGGCATATGACTGTGGTGTTTGGCCCTTTGGAGCTGCAGCAGCAATGTCTCTTTGTTCCCTTTCTCCAAGGACACATCTTCCAGGCATCAGCATTAACCAGAGGATGTCCTACAGAGTCACCTCCTGCCCAAAATTTAGCAAGTGAGAGGTGGGACAAGAACAAGAACCCAAAGCATCTGAAACCCTCACTCCCAGACAACTTAAACCCATTCTGCCCCCTAAGCAAACAGCATTTCAAATTGCTCCTCTGAAGCACCATCACCATCCTGAGGAAGGAATTTGGAGGAAGAAGAAAGGAAAGAGATTTTTCACAGCTGTCTGGCTCTGAAACTGGAAAGTATTCATGTGCAGAGGAAAGCATTTTTCTTTGGCAGAAGGAAATAGATGAAAAAAATGCTTATGAAATATGGAGGGCAGCACTCATCTTCCACTGTCCTGCAGAAGCACTGCTGCCAGGTGCTTGCTGGCCACAGCTGGAGACACAGGTGTTTTCTCATGGAGCTCTCCCCCTGCTCCCCTCTGCCTAAAGTCCAGCTCAATTTTTTCATCTTCTAATGGTGAAACAGAAGATGGAATCTAGAGAAGAGCAAATAAAAAGGATGCAGTAATGGAGAATGATATAAATCCTTGAAACAGAGGAGCAGGATTGGGAAGAGGGCTTGTACAAACAGCAAATCTTGAGTCCTGAGCTAAAACAAAAGGCTTTGATCTACAGTCCTCTGCTGGTGCCTTACCTAAAGAATAGAGATCTTCCAGTAATTGACTCCAGATTACTCCCCCACATGCCACCTCCCTCTCCTCCATGTTTCTTGGAGTGAGCATCCCACAAAACCCCAGAAATATTTCATGAAAACCTCAGCCAGATGGCCACCAGTGCCTTTACCCCTCTAGGCAGCTTGAGCAGCAGCCTGAGCCCGCGTCTCCTAACCCAGGTCTGCCACACCTTGCCACCCACACCAGCAGACCTGGCCCCGGGGCTGGCAGGTGGGGAAAGGCCACTACCCTGCTCTGGTTTTTTAGAACGGGTGAAATCACCCCAAAGCAGGAGATCCATCGGAGCCCACACAGCAGCTGCTGCCACAGTACCTATGCGTGGATATAAACAGGGACCTGGCAGGATTTTGCCAGGCAGAACGAAGAAGCGGAAGGAATTGACTCATCGCAGAAACATCACACCGCTAGGAACATCCACAGGATAACACTGCTGGAAACCCACAGCGGGAAAACAACATTGCTGCTGGGGATGGAATGCCTGCAGACCATCCCACCTCCATCCACCTTACCCACAGGCTGGCTGGCTGGCTATTGCTAGAGGCCAGGATAATACTGAAGCAAGGAGAGACAAAGGAGCAGGGAGTCTCTGGGGCAGGGAACAGAGATGTTACCCTGAGTGGATCTGTCGGTGGATGCTACGCTATGCATACGGGGACACGGCTAACCCAGAAGGTAAATCAGGCAATTGGAGCGAGCTGTTTGAATACACACACAACAAAGGAAAACTCAATTAAATTTTAAAGGCAACACATTTAAAAATGGCAGGATTAAGCGCATTTAAAGGCGGCGATCATTGCCAAGTTATTTCGAGCAAACAGGAGGTTATTCCATGCATCTGTTTGAATGTGCCAACAATTAATTTAGTAATCAGCATGTTCTGAAGGGATGACTTGAGAGGGTGACAAGCAGGGCTAGGCCCTCAATCAGTGTAAATTCTCCATGGCTCTCTGTGTTGTAGCCAGCCCCACGCTAGCAGAGGGTTTGGTTGAAAGCCCCCCAGGAGGGACATGCTGGGGGAGGTGACTTCTCTTACATAAGGACGGTGATGTGCCTCACACACGTGCAGATGGTAATGCTTCTCATACCACCCACAGCACAGATGGACTGTCAGTCATCACACTGAAAACCATTCCAAGAGCGTGCCTACCCCAAGTCCAGCAGGGAAAAATTAAGTACTCTTTTATCCACTAAACCTATCCTGCCTTACTCCAGCATGGACACCAGAAGTAAAAATATCATAGAAATAAGTCTGCTATTTATACAGCTCAGCAGAAGAGATATAACAATGAAGATGCTGATGTCACTGTTTTGTTCAATGCAAATTAAATGATGGTATGCTTATACAGTTCCTTCCACCCAGGGATCCCAGAGAGCAACAACCTCCTTGCTATGAACTTGGACCAAGTCCTGCCCTGAGGAGGCTAAAGGCTTGTTTCAGGGCCCTTGCCAGTCCATCTGCAGTAAATGTGCCTCTGCCTTAGAGCCATCTACACCAACAGCCTACAAGGTGTTGAAATGAATAATATCCCAAGTGTCTTCACTTAATTTGGGTCCTGTGAGGCATTGCTGTCTTGGGACAAGAGACATCCACAGATCCCAGAACGCTGGACATGCAAAGCCCTAGGAGATGGAGGCAAAAAAGTGGATTGAAATGGAAGAAAGAATAAAAAATTTAACAATCAATAGACAACTTTAACAAATAATCCTGTCATACATTTACCTTGAGTAATGTATTTAGCTCTTAGAGATTGAGGTGATAAAGCCAAAAAAGGTACTTTGCAAAGTCCCAAGTTACTGCTCTTAAGAGTTATAATTTCCTTAAGAAAAAGATTTGTCAAAAAGGAATCAGGAGAGAGAGGAAGGAGACAGAAACGTCTCAATTTGAACTCTGCAGACCTAAGTATTTTGAGTAACTATCTTCAGTCACCTTCTAGAGCTGTAAAACCCACCCTGGGTGACCAACCAGGGCTGCAACTAGCCCATCACTGCCTGCCCCTACCACCCATGGAGGTATTACCATCAACCTGCAGCTCCTGCTCCAGCACCTCACGGGTCCAAGCCCTCCATTCAGTTCCTCTTCATCCTCACACATGTCAGTAAGAGCCCTTCCACAGCTGCTGGCTGGTCCTTGCACTTGGGCTATTTAGAAGGAGATACGAAACTGCAGCCAGAGGAAATCCTCCTGGATGATCCATCTCTGCAAGCGTGGAAAAGCCCAGCAGCAGCGAGTTCGAGACCAGCATCCCAAAGGATTCTGGATTTAATCCCAGCTACTTCTTTTCTTCCAGGACAGTGTGGCCAGACAGCACCAGAGAGTATAACATATTCCCTTCGGGAGCAGAAACAAATGATGTAGTGGTAGAACTTCCAAGTCTCTTGCACAAAGCAACTTGTCAAAAGGAGGCCCACAAGCTCCTCCAATGAAAAAGCTCTCCTGGAATAGACTAATCCAGCTCCAGTACCTGCACACAAGCAGTATCCGGCTGCCTTCCTGCACACATGAGAGATGCAGCCTCAGCCCCTGTGCACAGGGTGTCTGCATTCACTATAGGACAGAACTTTAAATGATGCCAAGCAAACATTCCTTCTGATCTATCAAGAAGTGGCATTGACAGAGAGAAGCAAGGGAAGCAAAGAGCCCATGGGACAGGGGAGGTCTGGGGCTGAGAAATGGAATGGGCCTTCAAAGCACTGATGGCAAAATTATTAAAAGAAAGAAAATTTACTATGGAAAGATGCCAGCACTCCAGAGCAGTTCTTGAGGTAATATAAATCTGCATAACACTACTGTGCCAGGGGCTCTCACTGCTGTGTGCTCTGGCAGAGGAGAAATTCAGATATAGCAGTGAGGTGCCAGCACAGACACTTTTACACCGGGCAGGCGTTGGAGGCAAATGGCAACGTCACCAGCACAACTTCAGTGTTCAGCTATTTCAGAATTTGAAAAGGAAAAAGCCCTTCTTTTTTTTTTTTTTTCTTTCCACCTCATAAAGTACTCATAGCATTGATGAGGAAGACAGAACCTGAATGCACATTTTTGGAAAGCACATTTGATTATCTTCTGGAAAAACCGAGTCTCTCTCTGAACACAAGGGACTGTTTCATGCCAGAGTTAAGAGCACAGAAACCCACATATATGATACTTCATTGCTCTGCAGCCAATTTTGTTGATTAGTCATTAGGATATGAAAAGAAAATAGTTAATGTGCTGTAACCAATCTGCAAATGTTATAAAATCTGCAATCATATGGAACTAATTTTAAGTGAAATGGAATGATCTACAAATTACAGGCAAAGGATTACTACAAAAGGCACAGAGAAAAGCAGGCAGGAAGGCAACAAGCAGATCAATATCCTGCTGAGGATGAACAATGGTTAGGAGAACACAGGCAGCTCACACACCCAAATAAAATTATTTTTGAGAACTGATAAAAAACGCTGACTAAATTTCAGATGTCTGAAGACTCATTCAGTACCAAATAGAATACCAATAATAGCACCTTTGCAAAAGCCAGCAGGATGGCCACTGGCAACAGGGCCAGCTTGAACGGATGTGGGGATGCGGGACTGCTGCAAAACCCTTCTGTGAGCAGGAGCTCATCAGCCAGCAAATTCCTGGGGAGCCACAGGTCCTGGAGGCTTCCCTGAATGGCTTGCTTTCAGTGTCATCTTTCAGGAAGTTTTTCTCACCTCAGCTCTGACATATGTGATGTGGAATGTGCAGCCACATGGAGACTTTCGGGCACAGCTCAAATACTCGCTTCAGCAAGAAGCCCATTTTGTCCTCAGAAAACAGTAACAGGAATATTCCTGTGCCCCTTTAAAATATCAAGGCAAAACCCATTAGTTGGCAAGGTTACAACTGCAAAGCAAATGCAGACTTTGGGACTCATGTTCTGTTTCTTCCCCTCCTTTAAAATCACAAACATGTTTGAAAACAAAGCAAGACAAAATGAAAATGAATATACAGAAGTAGCACTTGCCTGAAGGTCCGATGTGCTGTGATGTTTTGCTCATTTTTCAATCCTTCTGTTTCTTGTCCAAATTTGTACAGCCATTTGTACTCCCCCTCTCCATAGAACCCATATTTATAATCACGCCTTGAGATGCTCATCTATCAGCCCAGAAAGCAAGACATTTATCCTACTCTTCAAATGTCCATCCAGACCTTGGGAGGAAGGTGTGGACTGGGAGGGAGAGGAGAAGAAAGCACTTTTCCTTTTGCTTCAACACTGGTTATAAACTATAGGAGATGCTAATATCTATCAGGAAAACATCTCACACTCCTGCCCCCTTTCCTTCTCCCCTCCTCAAGAGCTGCACTTGTGACTCAGAGCTGTTTTTCAAAGACAGTGCCATTTAGGGTCTCCAGCTAAAGCAGATCTGAGCAGGATCAGGTCCAAAGTAGTCAGTGTGCTATCCTGGCAATGAAGCCAGATTCTGATCTCAGGGAAAATGAATTCAAGTCTAAAACTACTCTCCCCATTGGTATAACAGAGGTGTGATCCCTGCCACATGCTCTGGCCAGCCCAATGCCCTGGCCCACCTATCTGCCTGACTCTGCTTCCTTCCACCAACATCCAAGAACACCTGTGCACAGAAAGCTTCCCTTTGCCACCACCTGCCTATTCCCTAGCAAAGCATGTACCTATTAGTAGCTATTATCAACTGATTGTTCTGATCAAACACCAAAAAAAGGATTTTCTTGAGCAACTGCTGTAAATGCAATCTCTTTCCCATCAACTCTTCCAAATCACTTCACTCTTTTCTCACACACCTGTACACAACTCACAAAATGAAAACTCCTAAAACACAGTAAATTAGTAAATTAGTTTATCTACTCCATCCCTTCTACCTCTTACCTGTTATTACAATCTTTTGCAATAGGGGTGCAGTAAAATCTGATTTTAAACATGAAGCTGTAGTCTGTTGTTCTCTTCAGTCAAACTATAAACAAAAGAAGCTACAGCTACACATTTTATCATAGCAATGGACAAATCTATCACAGTAATGCTTTTGACAAATAACAAAATGCAAAAAAGTATTGAGGAGGTTTACAGCAGTTTAATGAAGGCTCTCGTACAAAATCTTGAACTCAAAGTTACAGTCAAGAGTTACTGAAAAATATAACTTACAATGAAAAAGCTGATGAGAATAGCCCACTTAGCCATGGAATTAACTGCGCTTTAACGCTGTGCTTAAATACTCACCACACAATAGGAACAAATTCAAATCACGACCAAGGTACACACAATTCACTTCCATTCTGTTTTCAATTACATGTATTCAGCATGTAATTTAACCTCTGGAAGTTACTCTGAAGAACACAGAGGTTTCTCTTTTTTTTTTTTTTTTCTCCCCCAAACAGTCACTGGAAATAAATACCATTGAAAGAATACATGTGGAGTGCAATAAAATGGACACTTAGGCACTGGTACAGTCTAGTCCTCTTCAGCCCTCTACAAACTACAAGACAAGAAGTTTTAAACCACAGATGGAGTGGAGAGCAGGTTAGAGCTGTACAGGTAGTGCAGCAGGTTATGTACTACACAAGAGCACATCTGCAAAAGGTCCCAGGAGATTTTTGTTGAAGATGCAGCGTATCCACACCAGGTATATCGTGAAGGGCTTAATGTTTTCTGAGAAGGTGTGATTCTGATGGGACAATATATAAGGCATGTAAGTGTTTTCCCCTTGCTCTTGTATCCACACTTCGTATTTTACTTCTCTGACCTTGAGATACCTCAGATTCCAGGGGATCTGCCAGGACACAACAAGTTTAGCTTCACTCGTGCCCTGGACAGAGGCCTGACACTTGGCATCCCTCACTTTGCCAGGGTAGAGGCTACCAGACCACTTCTGCTTCTTGGGTCCGGGCTTAGACTTCACAGTCTGCCTAATCACGTGTATGAGAGACGGGATGTTCACCTTTGTGTCCTGGTAGGCACGGAACAGCCACTCAGGGTTGCGGCAGCAGAGGTGCCGCGGCACCTCCGTGCTCTTAATGATGCGCTCCTGCTCAGCTTTGTCCAGGTGAGCAATCCCACCCTGATCCCAAGGTCTGTCCGGGTAGGTTACGGTGTCTTCCCTGTCGGTGTTCTGCCAGGCAATGTACTGCAGGTCCATGCCAGGAAGGGTTGCCAGGGTTTTGTAAGGGGTGTAGTGTTCGGGGTTGATAGCATATGGGAAGAGCTCCACCACAGTGGCCCCTCTTGGCAGGAAGAGTGACATGACTAATTGGGCCCCGTGCATGCTGACCAGCATGGACGCATTGCTGATCAGCCGGACGATGTCAGAAAACGAATGCTCCTCCAGAGAGACGGAAATGGTTTTCATTTGAAACTCCTGAGCAAGAGCCAGGATTAGTTCTGCCTCATTTAGGATAAGTCTGTTGATTGTCCGACTGAACACTACGATGTACTCCTCACTGGAGCTTTCCTCTAAGCTGATGTTCAGTTTCTGCATCATGAATTTGGTGAACTGCCTGATCTCATTACCAGAAACCAAGATGTTAGCCTTTGGCCCTTGTGGCTGGACAAATCCATACTGGTACCAGGTGGTGATTTTGGATAGTCCCACATAGGATTTGGTAAAGCAGAGGAGCCTGCCCAGGGTTTTAAGCTCCTCCCTGAGAAGTGGCTGCTTGTTACTCAGTAACTTGTAGAGGTCGAAGTGAACACCCTCACTCCACCCTTCCATGAAGAAGAGCCGTGCCTCCAGATCTAAGTCGGAGAACTGCTGCATGGTGTAATAGATGGGGAGGAGGTCATCATGAAAGACGTGCATCAGGTTGTCTGGGTTGAACCTGTTGGCAATCAGCGCCACATCAGGCACGAAGACCGGCTTCGGCATAAATTTCAACGCAGCAGCCGGCAGCTCCACAAAGTTGAAGTACTGGGTGTTGTGATCTTCCACAGAGGAGAGGTCGAGCAGAGCCGGCTGGAACCTCCGGGAGCCCAGGTTGGGCAGCATGACGGAGGAGTTGCTGTGAAAGTAGACAAACTCCTCGGCCTCGGTAGAGTAGCAGAGGGACTCAAAGCGGCAGATGCGGTCGGTGTGCATCCTGCCAGTGCACACCATCCTGGTACCGTTCTCCACCAGGGCCTGCAGAGCTTCATGGTAGTCAATCTGAGCCTCAGAAAGCTCCTGAGACTGGCGCATGAGGACCAACTCCTCCTCCACCATGGCGGCATGATCGCACAGTTTGATGTATTTCCACAGCACGGCAGCGAGGACGGACACGAGCAGGGCATTGAACACAGCTGCTATGTTCATTCTGTAGTTAGATCCTAGCAGGATGACAGGTGGGGAATGCAATGGAGAGGGAACACATCATTAACACTCTTTGACATGACGAGGGCAAAGACCTGTGGAAAATAAAACAAGAAAGGAACCGTTTAAACATCAGGTTTACAGCTCCACCGTAAATCGTATTTTATGGACTATTCAAGAGAGTTTAGGCTTCTTTGGTAATTTTCCCCGCTTCAGGGAATGAGGGGAAAGAAGAAAAAAGTGCCAAAGCTCTCCTCAAAACTGTAAAAAAATACAAAGCAAACAGAACTGGGAGCTGCTCTACAGGAAGGCTCCTCTCTCATTTTCATTTCTATGCTTTTGAAGAAAAAAATGTAAAAGAGTTTAAGGATGAGCTCTATGAAGATCTGTTAGGAAGAAAAATATGTTCTTTGGGACTCTGAATCACTCTGCCTTTTGCAGACCACTCCCACAGTGAGAGGAAATAGAGCACTGCAGTCACTGGGCCACCTGCAGAGGACTCGGAGCCCAAGCTCCTCCTCCCCCTCTGTATGGCTGAGAGCACGCAGCGGTGCCCTCAGCTTCACCGCGCAGGTAGCAATAGCTCCAGGAGTACTGCCAGGACAGATCTCGCTACACTCCAGCGTGCAGTGTGAACTAGTGAACATCACATCACACTAGTGAACATCCAATTTCATTTTATCCGGGGTGGGGGAAGGACTTGCCGGACTATGGACTGCCCTGAGGGAGAATCCTGAGTCACTAGGGTGCTGCTCTGGCTGCAATCCAGGATCAAAAGCTAGGAACTGCAATCGTCTTCCAAAAGAAATATTGGCATGGGAGAGAGGAGAGCTCTGCTCTTTATGAGAAGAACTGATGTGTCATTAAAGCAATCAAACCTTCATTTAGTGAGAGTCTGGCTCACACAGCACAGCCAGCGCTTATACAAATGAAAAGCTAAAGCATTTGAAGGGTTTCACTGTTGGCATCCCAACCTGAGAACCTTTTCTGTGCTGCTCCAAAGCCTCCCTGATACTTCTTCTGTTAGAGGCTGCCACTGTTTTCCTTCTATGCAAAAACACTACTGGCTTATATCAGAGTATTGATTATAACTTCAGCTGTGAACTTCAACTGAGGTATTGATTCACCTACAGAATTTATGGGCTTCAATTTTCATTATGCATCAAGATTCACTGCTAGTCAGGCTGTAAATAATTGCACCCGTGACTCGTGAGGAACTTTAGGAAGGGAAATTTCTGATTAGTATTTACCCCACTAGATTGTTTCTAGCTGCCATTTTTAAAGGTAGCAATTTTAAATTTCCTTTGATGCAAGTTTGCTGGGGGGGGGGCGGGGAAGCAATGTCTCAAGCACATGTTCTGACATCCCAAGCAGCGTTTAGCGTTTTAACCAAGAGACACTTCTTACATGGCAATGTGGAGGAAGTTAACCAGGCATATTTGGGACCAACGCAAACACCTCCTCTACTGCCAAAGGAGTTCCTTTGAAAAGAGCTACTGCAACTTAAAAGGTTGATCCTGCAACCTGAAATTGAATGGAGAATCATTCATGAACTCAATGAAGTCAGAAAAGATTCCTACACCTCATGGGATCCCAACAGCCTCGGGGATCTGTCTTAGGAAGAACTGAAGGTTCGTGGGAGTCTGAATAATGCCAAAGAAACGAGTGCTAGCTGTAAGCCACCCAAACTCAAGAGGTGATCTCTGGGGATCTCAGCAACAAATTAATTTCAGTTTCTAGCTACTCAAATGAAACAGAAATGAAGTCCACCTCCTTTGGCAAGTGGTCTGAAAACCTGCTCCATTTAGAAACTCCCTAAAAACAAGCAGCAAATTAAAAGTGTGTTGTTTTGATTTCAACCATGGAAAAAAAGGAAAGGGACCTAGAGTTGTCATCTGATTATCAGGCCAGGATCGACTCTCCATAAACCATGTGCCAAAGATGGTTCTCTATCTCATTCTTAGTACCCACTCATCTCTTTAGTTAGTCTCTATCGAGAGAGGCGTGAAGGACTATGATAAACTCTTTTCTAACACTTAGACTTTGTATCCACCACAGCAATTTTAACTGTGTCTTGTCTCAGGTGCTACAGATACCCTGCACAGAAGAATGACAGCTCAATCTGTCCTCCTCTGTCAACAGGGGATGACTGCTGCTCCTCATGGCTGTGCAATTCTCAACCATGGCTATTCCATGGACAGCTTGGAATGGAAACCCACTGGGGACAGCAGTACATCACTCAGGTTCTGCTAGTGCAGTCAAACCAGTTATCAGGAAGAGAAATTTTTGATGAGGACAGATCCTGAATTATGTCATTGGTACAAACTTTCAAAGCTTTATTTTACTTCTTCACTATCTTTGAAAAATGTCTAATGATATCATCCAAATCCGTACATAACCTCTCCACTACAGACCTCTCATCTTGTGAGCACAGCTTTAAGTGACTTCAACAGCATCAGCAAGGAAAGGACGGAGCCCCAGCAGCCATGTGCAAAGCCTGATAATCAGTACATGGAGGAGACCTTCAACAAGCAAGTCCTCTGCTGCAAGCACACACTTAAAGGAAGGCCAGTCCACAGGCATTGTGAAAGTTAACTTCTGTGGGTCAGAAGAACAAGCACTTAAAAGTTCAGTGGAGTCAATGCAAGTTGCAACAACTTGGCAGAGGAGGGAAAACCACATGGCTTCTTTATTATTCCATTATGGCAAGGTGAGTGTGTATGTGTGGGTGTTTCAAAGGCATAAGAAGCCCACATAAAAACACCACTGATACCACCTGCATTTCACGGGCACTTTGGTGGTGGTGAACTCTGCCGACCATTACAAACCCCTTGAGCCAAACAGGCCTCCTTGAAAACAGCCTTTTCAAACGCTTCACCCCTGACTGATTTGTTCTCTCTGATCCAGCCCCAAGGGAAGGGCGTAAGAGGCACTTCAGAGATGTGGCCTGATGGATGCAGCCAATGTTCAGAGGTTAGCAATTCTCATTTCAGACCCTGCCACAGCCATACCTGCTAAATGGCTAGAAATGAACAACTCAGATTTTTAGTAAAAATCATCTGCAAGGCCCTCTTCTACCTCCTCCCTCATTGCAGCTCTTTCATTTCCCTGCACTTAGCTGGAGTGAGTGTATGTGCTTCAGTCAACCAGGTGTCAGGAATATACGTTAATGTTAGCAATGCTAAAGTAATCCACCTTCATTTCTGTTCCTCATTGCCAGTTCCTAAATCCTAGTTCATGCTGCTTGGGAGAAAGCTGCTTTTGATGGAAGTGAACAATGGAATGTGGACAGGAAGGGGTGTTGCAGGCAGAAATGAAAGGAGAATTTCACAGGTACTCAGAGAACTGTCTTAATTCTTTGCCCGTTTTCCCACATTTTATCATCCACCTTTTTTTCAATCTGACACTTTCAGAGAAAACAGACCTTCAGGAACTATAATTTTTGGTCCCTCAGGGAACGATAGAGCATAAATAGTAACAAACAATCCCACTGTTTGCTTTTACATACCCAGGAGAGGCTGCACCAAACGAGTAAAGGCAAGCAATCACTCTCCATGTCCCCTGGTTCCTCAGTCCCCCAAGCCGAGACCAGTCATAAAACGCTGTCAGCAGCAGTAGACCTGGGACAAGAAACTTTCCCAGGAGGCAGAGGGTAACACTGAACGAGGTGAAAGCATTTAGTTTTCCACCTGAAGAGAGCTGCTTCACAATAAAAGGAACTTTCATAACTAAATCTCCCTCACAAAATGGGTCTAGAGCAGCCACTCTCACGGTGTCATCAGAGACCATCCTAAGAACTGAAAGGCATTTGCAGAAGTGGCAGGCCTGACAAGCTGCTACTTTTCTTAAAAGCACAGTGCTTTGTGCTTTTTCTTTCTACATAGAGGGCAGCCTCTAAGCCAGTCACTCCCCGAGCTGCCCACAGACTCCTTCCTCCCCATCCCTACCATGTTCATCTACCCTCTTGCTTCCCAGTGACACTGGGATAACCAAGGCTCTGCTCCACGTGAGTAATAGGCCCCAGTTACCAAGGAAATCGATTGGACTGACATTTTTTCACTCTGCTTTGAAATGCTAAAACACCATCCTTCAGCACCAGGAGACACGACAACTGATAGACCAGAGCCAAGCCAGAAGAGATGTGCATGTAAAAGCTGCAGAGCTTGCCACTGCTAAGCTGGCAGAGAGGAATGATGTCCCATGGGAGGGGAGGGGATGAGATGGGCCCTTGAGGACTCCCGAGAGGAGCGGGCTTCAGGGGAGCAACATTAGTGAGAGGGAGGTAGAAGAAGCAGATTTCCCTGGCAGTGAAGCCGGCAGGGCAGGGGGCAGCAGACTTAGAGCCAGACATGCGGAGTTCAACAAAAACATCAATGAGGGGGCAGCTCAAGACTGTGCAGGGGAATTAAGAGCATATCCTGAGGCTTGCAGCTCAGCCACAATGGATGCCACTCCAGCACTAAGAGCCTGTGGGAGGCACTCTATTTTTGGTCAGCTCATCTTTGCTCTCTTTCCAAGAGTTCACAGGCATGAAGAGCTTACCCCGTTTTCCTCCTCCACCCCCATTCACTTAGCAAAAGCATCACAGTTTGATTCTCACAGCCCAGCTACTTCTCCTCTAACTGGCACTGGCTGCTGGTGAGCAGGTAAAGTCTTCAGGAATATTCATTTGGTGTGTTCAGCAGGCACTTCTGGCAGAGCCCTCCAGTGCCTTGCAGGTCCATAACACTCTCATGCAAGTTTGGACACAGCAGCACCTTCCGCCTGTTAGCTACACGTTATCTGATGCATTAAACATCCTCAGGAAGTGGTAAGGACACAGGAAGCATAGATGGAGACACTGTTCTCCATCTCCTGTTAATATGCCTAGGAGATCAGAGTGGGTGGGATGAGAGAGGAATTTCCACTAATAGGCAGTTGGCATGAAGAACTGTTTGGATTCATTTAGGAGATGAGTTCTGTTGTTCTTTTTTTAATTGTGAAGCTACAGTAGGATGAATCACTAAAACTATTAATATGATGGACAATGTTCCAAATCTCCTCTCCATTTTAAAAACTGCAATCTAGGTAAAAAATAGGGAGAAAAGCTACAAAATCCACATTAAATAAATCCCAGCTACAAAAAAGACAAACATACACTGCTAAGATCTCCAAAGGGAAAAAACCTAGAGCTTGATTAGGGAGAACAAGGGTGAACATGATGACCAGCATGCCTTAAGAGAGGTCACCTATTCCTGCAGGTACTAACAAAATGAGAAGTGCTGGTTTTATCTATTTAGGTCTATTTATTTGGTGAACTTCTGTTACCAACTGCCCCAACATTTTCCAGGCCAATGTCCACCTTCCCATAGCTACAGCAGGCTAAAAAGCCTCATAAAATGGAAAACCAAAAAACATGAAGGAAACATTTCCAGAGAGATCACCACTCTGAGCACAGAGGAAAATGCCTCTTCATGGAGGCCAGCTTGGCTTTTGGTCAGCTCCTGTGCACAGCCTGCCGGTGGTGGCAGGGTGTCCAAACAGAACTATCTCCACAGTTCCAGAAATGCAACACAACTGGAAGTGGACTGGGGCTGCCCTTGCCACAGGACAGTGCAGGAGTCAGGGCAGAGCTGCATGGGCAGGAAATGGGCTTCTTGTTACAGTAACACAGTGGGAGGGGTAGAAGCAGGTATTCCCTCCTCAAGGACACTTTCCCCATCAGCACTCCCTACCCCTGGATCCATCTCTTGCTAGACTGGCTTTGCAGGACCAGTACAGGAAAAGAAAAGGATGCAAACATGGCATTTTGCACTCCCTCTGCAAAATTTCTTCTGTTCTTTCTCCCATCCCTGATGTAAGAGGCTTAGCTAAGGATTCAGTGTATGTAACACATGCAGTTTTAAATGCCTACTTCATTCATCCTTAAAGCAGAAGTTGCTAGAAGGCAACTTTCCCAGTTGGAAGGAGGGGGAGTTGGGATTCGGCAGCCAAGAATTTGCTTTTATTCTCATCTCTGTCACAGATTCCCACAGAACTATAAGCAAGTCAATCCTCACAGCCCAAAAAGCTGTTATCATTTTATTCACTCTATTTATTTAATGAGATACATATATCTTTCACAGTACATAGCACATTAAAGAAAGGATGGTACACTGAATGATTGATATACTGGAACATTTTCTTTGTAAAAAGCAGCCAACTGTAGAACTGCTGACTTTTTAAACAGGAAAAGAGAAGATTCTTGTAGAGGGAGTAAGCCCAGCAGTTAAAGATAAAAATATCGTTATTGAAGCCTGATACAAAGAGGGGACATGAAAAATAAGAATATGTTGACTATGTAGTCTCAAGAATAATTTTTAAAATACAGCTTTATTCAGGAAAAAACCCTCAAAATATAACAATATGTATTAAAACTCCCTGTCTTATAAAAACCTTATCTATAGATAGTTGCGATCAAATTACGTTCATCTTCAGTTTTTACGGTTCAGCATAAGTGAGGAACAGAAAGCAAAACTGTAAATCTTTTTATACAAGACTGCAACCAAGGAGACTGAGGCTCTGAGCAATGGTCCCTACTGCAAAAGTACCTTCCACACGAACAGGAGAAGGCTGGTGGCTACAGGACACCTTCCAGCTGCACTTATGGATAGAAAACCTAAGTTTTCTTCCATTTAATTCCCAAGTCTGTGAGAGCTGGGACAGGAAGAGATCCAACCGAACTTTCACAATGACTAGCAACCATTGATTTAATATTTATTGATACTCCTGTCTTGATCTACAAAATAACAGGTTAAAAAAAAATCCAACATTAAGCAGTCAGTGCATAGAAGCAAGCAACAAAGCTGAGCTGAAAGTATAAATATAAAAAGAATACTTATTGAGCTTTTAAGATCTGCATTTCCAAGTTCTCAGTCCATAATGGAGTTTGAAATCCTTTCATACAAAATCCCAGATCTCCAGAAAATTTCCCTAAAAAAGATGCATTTCTGATAAACAAGCTTGAGGTGAGAGAGATAAGAAAAATGTGCTAAATAGGTGAAGAAAAAGAAAAAAAAAAGGTATTTCTCTCAGCCCTCAAGTCCCGTTCACCTTCTAAGAGTCCCAAGCCTAAAGATGAAAACCCAAGTTACTCAAAACAACCATGGCTAGACAGAGAGAAAAGCTTAACAGGCAGAGTTCATTCCAGCTGATCTTTGTTCACCTGAGTATCCCACTGAAACCTATCTGGTTACATTCTCATTAACAGCCCTGTTATATGAGTAAAAAACCTCTCGTTTTGCCTGGTCTCTTGCTTTTAGTCTGTAAACAAGATATCTTTGTCAGAAATAAAAGTGTCAAGAGAGCAGCAGGTTTATCTTACTTAGTGGTCTGCCTAAAGCAAAGATGGAGTGGGGGTGGCTGAAGGGAAAATTTACTAATGCTGAATTTTTTGAAATTTACTAAACCTGAATTTAAAAGACTACGATGTGAAATCCCAAAGTACTGAACAAGACGATCTTCAGCCACTCCAACTGTGCCTCTGGGCTTTAGCTGCCATTTGTTTTCCTCTGTATTTTATCTATCCTTCCTTTCCGTGTTCTCCAGTGGGCAGAGTACCTGTGCTATTCGGGTACTGGGACTGGCGCTTAGCAGCATTTACAGCCTGAGCTCTCCCTGCTTTCCACCTGCATGGTGCCCAGGACCACTCCTGGGTGCTGGAAATCCTAAGCAGGAGACAAAATTGTTCGGAGCACAGCGCAGCCAATGAGAACAGTGAAAATCCTTCCTTGGTTACCACAAGCTCCACATTAGCATGTTTTAGGGGAAGATTAAAAAAAAAAAAAAAAAAGTAATCCCATAGCAGCACGTGTCGGCAAGAAATACATTTCTGCAAACCTACAGAATTTAGTCCGTATCAGAGATGTTTTCCCCATGAGACTTTTGTTTAAAAATGATAAAGCAAACCACTAGTCAAACAAAGAGGGACTACAAAAGACGTGGGATTACAAATGAACTACTGACTCCCTTCCCACATGTGCACGCACATAGAGGAGGGATTCAGTGTGAACTTGCATGGAAGGGGGAGCGAGGAGACATCATTGAAAACATGCCAACCTCCCCCCTTCTCCTCAGTACACTGCAGCCAGGACTGCCAACAAAACTGAATTCAGAGCCCTATGTGATCAGCACAGCAAACACAGCACAGTTACAATGACACCCAGCAAAGAAATGCAGTAATTCCGAGCATCTGCAACCTTTTTAGTCTTGGAAGTACGATCACCGGTAGATCAGTGTTTGAGCACATGCACGCATACCTGGTGTTGCTAAATAACAGGAAATTCTATCCGGTGCCTCTCTTTCACAGGAGAAAGAAAAAAGAAGACACCTTAAAGCTACGCTTTGCAGGGGAACGAGCACTCTCCAGCCTTCTTTCCTCACCACCACAAAGAAAAAGCAAAAATCCCATCTAAGAGCTCTCGGCACCGTAACCCGTGCACCATCTGCAGCCCGAGCTACCTCTCTCCCCCAGGTCTGAGCATGCTCTGTCTGCCGGCAGTGTCCTATCGCTCCAGCTGGCTCACCTCAATTTGTTAGCCTCCCAGAGGTCAG
The DNA here is from genome assembly GCA_013390105.1 of Tichodroma muraria. Classification (NCBI taxonomy): domain Eukaryota; kingdom Metazoa; phylum Chordata; class Aves; order Passeriformes; family Sittidae; genus Tichodroma; species Tichodroma muraria. The sequence continues at coordinate 73,661 of WAAG01070113.1, read as the reverse complement.
CCTTGCATGCAGGATGATTTGCTGCAGTATTCCTGCAAATCCTCGACGGGCGGCCACACTGAAACAAACACCAGCGTGCTGTTTCACGGAGCTGAGCATGTCTCGGGAGACGGGCGGCAAGCTGCTTTGGGGAGGGGGGGACACACGCAATTTGGAAATCCTGCTTTTGAGGATCATTAACGCCACTGCTACTCCAAACACTTCACACAAAAGAAAAAAACAATAGGAGAGAAAGGAAAAAATGTCCCTTGCTTAAAGACGTGAAAGCGGCATGCTTTCTAGTAATTCCCTTGGCACCGGGAAAGCAATTTCCCAGCTGCGATGGTCAGCAAATAGCTTAGAATTGAACAAGGCTGTGACTGCCCTCCTTCAGAGATCCAGGGAACAGTATTTTCATACTAAAGTTATTTTTTATGGTGGAAACAAGTAATTCCTAAACATAAAGGCACAGAAATTACCTAGGAGCTTATAAGAGAATCTCCTACTGCACACAAGCTCACAGAAGTGAGTGCTTTACACCAAACTTCACAGCAGAGCTTGAACCTGTGGGGACTGAGCAGCTTCATGAAGATGGAAAACCAAGATAGAACTGACTGGGAACACTTCCAGTTCTTATCCCACAATGGGATCTACATGCACATCACAGCCCTCCAAAAGGCTCACGGCACGAAGTCGCAGCACTAAACACAGGAGTGAGATCCCAGCCCTGCAGGGACACTCCTGCAGGCAGGTCTCAAGCAAACATACGAGGCTCTTTAAACGTGGTGACTGTATATTTGCAGGACACATCCCGTTGAATACCTGTCTGTGACGATATTCCCTTTGAGACCTAACAGGTAAAATAAGAAGGATGTAAAAGAAGAATAGTTCTCTAACACCTCCTCCCACATGCTCATGGTGGACTTCGAACAAGAGCATGAGCCTGTGCCTGTCCTGGGAGGATCTCAGAGAGACACTGGTCAGTCACATCTGCCTGGGGGAAATAAATAATAAAAAAGAGCAAGTACCCTGTACCCACCCAGTACCCTCAGCCTGTCCTATTGGGACTAAGGAAATCCAAAATCACTCTTCCGTTTTTAAGACCATCTCATTGTCCTACCCCCCCTCTGAATACAAAGATGTTGCCTTGTGCGGAACAAGTCTGAATTTTGAAACTCTAGGAGTGGAGTTAGATTTGGAGCTGACTTCACTTGAGAAAACACATCTCGACTTTGTGTCTCCTGCACTTCAGAAAGCTCCATAGCGTGACCTACCTCCTGCTGATGCTAATGGGAGCTTTCCACTGACCCCACAGGTCTTGGTTAGCAACTATGAGTGGGACCCCTGATAACCCAGACACACCATGTTGGTCTCTTTCTCTTACCCAAGCTTTTATTTTACTGGAGAAGAAAGGACAACATATACAGACTGGTCTTCTATTTATGAATAAGCTTCTTCTCTACCCCTGGAATGAGTTATATTAATGGATTTCTTAGGTACAATTTATCACAATGCATGGAGTTAGAGAGATTAACCCCAGTCCTGAAGAGGGTTCTATCTGTCAATCACAAAGTACACCACAAAGTACAAAACTACATCATTAAGGGGTGGGGGGAGGAACCATAATCAAATAATTCCAGCAACTGTGAAAGAGTAATTGTCCATTACTATTACACCATAAGGCACTAAGTGTGGCAGTCCCAAGCTCTTCACAGTCAGCACCTACTACAAGCTGGTAAGGTTTGAATAAGAGGTTTCGGCTCAGAACTAAGAATTTGATGAATATTTAATACCCCTCATAAAGTTAACAGCCTTCAAAAACAGCACCCTATTTTAGAAGTCCTAAAAAGCAGTACAGCACAAACAAAACTCATCAAGCTAGCAAGGAAGTCTGAATAGCTCCCTCTTGGTTCAGGGCTGACAAAGCGCAGGTAAATCATTATTTACTGAATCTTTGCAGTGCACATATTTGTTGCAGGGGTGCCTGCATCACTCTGACTCACAGCATTTATTATTTACAGTCCCAGAAGGACTCTCCATAAGAAATTGTTCTTCTTGCAGTGCTTTTGAACCAAAAGTGCATTACAGATTGAGAGCACACACACACAAAAAAATTGTGCCTGAACTAACAAAAAGTCTTTGTACTGATAAATACAAAAAGAACACAAAGGAAGCATTTGGTTTCTGGACACCAAGATTGGGACTTCACAC
>WAAG01070113.1:43979-64879 GCA_013390105.1 Tichodroma muraria | reverse complement strand
AAGTTAATTTCAATGAGCTGCTAGCTTCCTAGCTTTAGCTTTATACTTTGACACAACCATAACAGAGCCAGAAGCCAAGGTGCTGCAAAGCCATATATAAATATGTGTGGAACTGTCCCAGGCAACCTTACAGGAGAAGGGAAGGTGAGAGCAACTCCAATCTTCATTTTCTATTAACTCTCAGGTCTCTGCATGAACATGAGTAACAACCTAAGTAGTAAAGAACAAACAGCCAGAAGCAAGGAGCAGAGGTAAGAACAAATCATTAAAAAGAGCAAAGTACCAAGGGCCCTAACTTAGCTAAAGGCAGTAAAAATGCAGACACACAGAGAAAACCACATCATGCCTCCTCAAAATGAATCTGGTCGTATAGTTTTAGTGCTGAGTAAGTGACTGCCTCAGTGCAACACCACAGTGTCTGCTAGAAAGGACAGTATTTCATCAGTGTGCTCAGAGGTCTGATAACCTCTTTTCCCAGGTGTGTCTCTCCTTCCTTCTAAATGAGAAAATTACACAGCAAATTAATCTTTGTGCACTTTTTTATTTTTCACCACTCCTCTTCCCTCCCGTCACTCCTCCTATCCGTTGTGAAAGGTAAGCAGGAATATACTGAAATTAAAATTGAAATAAATGACAACAGCAGGAACAGCTTGAGTCGGGTTTGGCTCACAAAAGTGAGTTTATGATATGGTTCAGTCAGTGCAAAAAAAGAGGTCACAAAAGTGCTGTCACACACCTTTCTGGAGAGAGCTTTTCGTCCGCATAGCTACAGATGAAAGCCTCATCTGCTCAGGGAAACTAATTTTCCAGTGCAAAGGGATTTCAATTCACAATCCACCACCATCCCACTCAATTTACATTACATGTGGCCAGCTGGGAGAGGGGAAAACAACAGCAAAGTAAGACATGAAGCAATTCACAACTCATTCATTTCCAATGCATCAAAGGCTTACCAGTGAGTGTTCTGTGTGATGGACTGTGGTCATTCTGTAACTACATCTGTCTGCTTGCCAGAAGCACATGCGAAACCCCATCACATCCAGGGAATCGCTGACAATACACAGTGCATTCCTCTTCGGTAGGGGGAGTGCAGTCCCTACACACAAACTCAGAAGGGTTTTTTTCCTGGGACAGAAGAAAGGACAGAGGCAGTTGATTTCAAATTCCTTCAAGGCATTTCTAAGGTATGGAATGTGCTTAAGTACTTCATTGGTCACCTGTGATTCAAAAGTCACATACAGCTTAAAACTGCACATGAGCCTCTGAGCTTAAAGAAACCAAGGTCTAAGCTCTCAGTTGAGTACCACTCTTAGAACAAAACACTCACATTAGTACACCAGTGAAGAGAACTGAACTGCCAAGAGCATTATTCAGCGAAAAGTATGCAAAATTGAGCCCTAAAACATAATGGGTGAAAATTTTAGCACCAAAAGACATTAAAAACTCACAGCATGGCTTTGAGGAGAATGTAACAGAAACATCCCATACAGTTTGGTTTAGAAGCTCTGAGAAGGGAGAGCAAAGATTACTTTTCAGTATTAGCTGTAAGAATTCACAAGAAGAATCTTTAAAAATCTATATGGTTTACTATTAGAGAACATAACTAGATTAATAAGAAATATCTGTGTGCAAGCCCACTTTATACAAGGGGTACATAGAGAATAACCAGGAAATCCATCATAATTTCTTGATGTCATTAAAGCATGGTCACAATACACAGCTCTAAGCTGAAGAAAGAGATGGTTCTCTGAAAGAGAAGTAGCCTATGCCAAATTTACACAAGTTAATGTAATTTTTCCAGTTAAGGACTCAAATCCCATAATTCAGCTGCTCTTTGCTTCTTGAGCAGCAAAGAAGCCAGCAGATCAGACTTAAGAGACTTCTTTCCCTGCTAATTACATAGTAACAGTTTAAAACAGAGATTGTATCATACCCACTGTCTCTCGAGAGCAAAAATACATGTGTAATCAAATTGTTAAGGTAAAACAGTAAAAAGATGGAAAGGCAATTAACACCATACACAAAGAAATCTTTGCAACTGAAAACACATGATCTGTTTTCACTGAGAATAACATTTTCTCAGCTGCACTTTGGCAAGTAAGCTGCGTGGTACAAAAAACATTTTTTCATAAATACAAGAAACCCCTTCTGTTGTCAAATAAACTCTTATTCCTATCATCTTTAATCCCAAGCTCCATATATGTCACCTCCACACAAGAACCAAGAAATCCTTATTTAATATCAAAATGCCCCTTAGCCCCTTTTTATGCACATGTGGCCTTCAGAACATCTAGCAGCTGAAGAAGGGGCTCCTGCATGCAACTGAGCAGAGAAGTCCAGCTGCCAGTGAGCACCTAGATCTCTGCTGAAGTTTTGTAAGGCAGAGTCAAAGGCCAGAGGAGAAGAGAACACTTGCATGTGTGTTTTGAAAGGAAAAGGTGAAACATTTTACAATGGAAAAGGGAAACATCAGTTGGTTTGGATGTGGGAATTGTGCTGCGCTGCACAATTCTCATAGGTATGACAAAGCAAGCTTTGGAGCACAAGATGGTCAAAAGGCAATGAAAGCTGGAGGCAGGATGGGAAAAGTTTGTGAAACTTTTCCGTTAACACTGGAAAAAGCTTGAAGAGATGAAGGGGCAAATTACTGAGCTCTTTGCTTACATGGCAGTTGTAAAGAAAACTTACAAGTTAACTCCAAATAGCCAACTATACTAAAACTCAGGTGTGTCTCTTAAACCTAAACAAAACAACCCAAAAGAATAAAGAAGTCCTGGGACTAAAATAAAGGGAAGGAAGAAAAGAATCAAGTAGGGGGGGAATACAGAACAAAAGAAGACACACTTGGACAAAGGATGTACAACAGAAGAATGTGTAACCTTTAAAGAAGGGAAAACCCTCTAGGGAAAAAAAAAAAACCAAAAAAACAAAACAGACAGGGAGATTATCTTTTGGATTTGTATTTATCAATAAAACACCAAGAAATTTCCAGTCATGAGCTTGAGACCTAATTGCACTGTATGAAGTAAACTAAATACCTTAAAACACAGGAGAAGAATGTGAGAATTTCAGTGCCAGCTGCAATGTTGTTGGATCAGCTGGTGGTAATTCAGTGAAACTGACGCTGTAAAATCAGTGCATCAGGAAAACTCAGCCTCCATCTCTCTTTTAGAGTCTCAAGGATGCAAGAGGGATGACATCTAATTCAGTACGGAAAAAACCCAAGTAAAAACATTTCCACTGTACACAAAACCAATATATCACCTCCCATTTAGAAAACTAGCTCAAATCCATGAGGAAAGAAATAGATGACTTCACACTACCAGGAATATGTGGACAGCAACCAGAGCAGACAATACACTGCATCTTCAGAAAACACACATGACATCAAATACAAAGAAGCAAGAAACACAGCATGAAAACAAACTATAGGGTAGGAAAGAAAACAGAGCCCAAAAGAGTACCTCCACTAAAGGACAACCAGAAAAAGAACCAGATAGAGAAAAGATCATAGAATCATAGAATATGCCGAGTTGGAAGGGACCCATGAGGATAGAGTCCAACTCCCGGTCCCATGTAGAACATCTCAAGAATCACCATATGCCCCAGAGCGTTGTCCAAATGCTTCTTGAACTCTGTCAGGCTTGGTGCTGTGACCACTTCCCTGCAGAGCCTCTTCCAGTGCTCAGCCACTGCTTGGGTGAAAAACTATTTCCTGATATCCAAACTAAACCTTCCCTGGCTCAGCTTCAGGCCATTTCCTCTCACCCTGTCACTGGTCATGAGAGTGAAGAGATCTGTACCTGCCCCTCCTTTTCCCCTCCTGAGGATGCTGAAGACCATAATGAGGTCACCCCTCAGTCTCCTCCAGGCTGAAAAGACCAAGTGACCTCAGCCACTCCTCACCAGGCTTCCCTTCCAGACCCTTCACCATCTTTGTTGCTCTCCTCTGGACACTCTCTAATAGTTTCATGCTTTTTTTATGTCGTGGCACCCTGACCTGCCCCCAGCACTCGAGGTGAGGCCGCCCCAGTGCAGAGCAGAGTGGGACAATCCCCTCCCTTGCCCAGCTGGCAACACTGTCCCTGATGCACCCCAGGAGAGGGTTGGCCCTTCCTGGCTGAGTTGTGAATTATTGAAAATTTCTACATATTTCCCTGTTGGCTAGGAAGGAGAAGTCATGCACTCCCATGTAATATCCTCAGCCTCTTCTAGTGCTTCCACTTTCTAGGCTGAGGTGCTGCAGTGCTGTATCACCTGCTATATGAACAAGGCTCTCTGCTCATGGTTAGCAGACACGGGCAGAGTGTGAAAAGTGAGGAGAATTGGAGGGATGCACTGTAAGGTATCAAAAGATCTGGATTTCCATCTACATCAGTTCACACTGTTGAGTCAAGGACAGCAACATAGAACAGCTAAACCTGCACTACCCTCAGACTGCTCTTCAAGGGGACAGGAAAAGGCTCATTTTCTTATCCCACCTCAAGCCACTAAAACAAGTCAAACCTCCTTTCACAGAATGGGCTTTGCTTATCCCACACAGCATGGTGCCAGGTATATGGTCAATGGAATCAATGGAATCAATGCTTCTGCTTAGATTTAAGAATGTACCTAACTCCTGGATGGATCAGCACTTTCAAACACATCCTTGTGGGCCAAGGATTTGTGTTCTTACACATCTTTAAACTTTCCAGGACATGTCATTTATCATTCTGATGGTGATAAAGGATGGCAACACCCTGCTTGTTTATCTTGCTCTCAATACACTGCAGAAAACAAAAATATGGATTTTTTTTACAACAAGGTGGAGGACATTGATATCACTCTCCCTCTCTGATAATTTAACTATAGCATAACATCATCAGGTTTAAATCAGAAGAAGGAAGAAAAGACTTGAAGAAGTAAAAGAAAAAAAAAGTGGGGGAAGCAACATTTAGTGCAAAAGAAACAAACAAAAGCTGTTTACCAATCACATCTGAAAAGAACATCTCTATTAAATGTGACTTCAGAAGAACTGACAAGGATAAATCCACAGGCAGCTCCAGGTATTTCAGCCTAAACATGGAAAATACGCATTATTCTGAGTGTATGAAGGGCTTAGTTTTATCAGTATTATTTATACTTACTTTCTTAGTTCATTTTAGATGTATTGCAAGATTTTAAACCAATAGACTTGGGTGCCCACTGATTTTAAAAGACAACAGCTCCCTATTTTCTAACATGTTTCTGAATTATATATGGGCTGTGTACTCCAGACAAAGGAACCCTGACAAATTATGTCCTGCCTCTAGCCCGGTGCTTCAAGTAATCTCCAGCCTCCCACCTCTTCACCACATGAAGTAAACATGAAGACTGCACAACGTCAGTCACACTGCAGACCTGTTCAGATGCCGCCTCTACCTGAAACAACACAATCCATGTGTTGAGATCCTCATCAGACTCTCTTATCAGAAGCTGAAATTTTTGCTACAGTGGGCTCAGGCAGGTCCTGAGAGGGTGCTGACTGGGACACATCCTCCACAGCCAGCATTATGCCAGACTGCATCGAGCTCCTCTCAGAAGTTTCTCCTGACAGGATTGCTCTCCCTCCTAACCGACTTTCCCTTTTATGCCTGGCTAAGTGATTTTGGCTGCACCTGTGGTCGGCAATACATTTAACAAACAGCGCAGTGTGCTCCATGACCTGGCTGCTCCTGAGCCACGTGCCTGCAGGAATGCTGCCTGGAGCATTAAGCCCACTGCATGTGCTTGAGTGCACACGCCCCATTTTGGACCTGCTTCATTACCCTCTTCTCAGCAAGCTTGTAATCAGCAAGTTAATTTAATGCTTTTATGGACTGAAGACCAGCTTTGCTACCCTGCAGTGCTATCAAACATGTTACAGGCAGAGGATTTGGCCATATTCCATCCATGGGGCTTCCTTCAAAGTCCACTTCTCCTGAAAATAGCTGAGCTGATGCTTAAGCAGTATGAGAACAGCGCTCCATCCAACACAGACCATCACCACCAAGGAGAGCTGCTGCATCTTTACAGTGACCCTTGCATACCCAATCCCTCCCCTACGACAGCACAGGACTGGGTCATTTCCAAGTGTCCTTATCCGATTCTTTAAAAGTATGGAACAAGACTGGAGTACACAACAGTGGTTTCTATATTCAGGTTCTACTGGCCTAGTCAGCTTAATATGATGTCTTAATACAACTGCCACAAAAGGGCACTCGCAGTCCCCAGACACCAGAAAGTAGCATCAAGGACTCATAGGAGTAACTAGAGGCAAGTAAATGCTTTCCAGCTTCTTCCTCAGCAAGAGTCCCCCGAGCCTGGGGACTGTAATCTTAAGATCCAAATTCCCATGGAAGAAAGCTTTTTCCTTTTCAAGGGTGACTTCCAGCTTCATCAACACTTAGGCAGGATGTAATGAGTAGGAGGTCTGGTATAAACAGGACAGCTTTGAGAGAGAAGGGGGCAAGTCTGTGTTCAGAGCCACACCTGGATGTGCCTCTTCAGTGCAATCCCACCTCTGTCTACAAACAGGCTTCCTCCCAACCCATTCAGAAATACCTGTACTATGCATTCTACCAGTACTGTACAAACTAAAAACCTTTAAAGTTCAAACACAAATCACTTCTTTTCTGATCTAGCCAATTGAAAAATGATGAATGACAACAAGTTGTGAAATTTCTCTAGTCACCAGCCTATAATTGCTACTTGGAGCTTCAAATTATGGCAGAAAAAAAAATGAAGAACAAAACTGAAGTGCTTATGGCTTGTTTGGATTCTGGTTTACAAAGCAGAGCATTATCTTCGTCAGTGTGTGAGGAAATGCAATTGCACTGTGGACCTCTACATCAAAACCCATCTACTTTAATTAACTGTTTGAGTATTATACCAGCAAGAAAAGAATTACTGTAGTTATTTCAGAGTTGCTTATTGCTTTTATACGTGTGATCTGTCTGCCAAGGTTAATATAAATTTGTCAAAAATCTAAGTTCATTTTACTACAAAATTATTATGGTATTAGGATTTAGGATCAGGATCATGAGATACTATGATTATTAGGATACCTAATGGTAACCTAACAAATACAAAAATATTTTGAGATCTTTCTAAAAAGGGACTGGATATGGATTGAGGAGTAAAGGAGGAAGAAAAACCTGCAATTTAAGCAATTTAATCTGTCTACAGATGGAGAGTTAAGGATAGAGGAAGACTAAGGAGACCAATGTCAATGAAAAAAAAAAAATCAACAACAAAGCTACAGGTTGACTTCCAAGACCTTCCAAGTAAAATTACAGTACTTCAGGTGCACTTCATTTAAAGTTCACTCATTTACCTTGCTTCACTAAAAAAGTCACCCATAAATACCAGAAATAAAAGCCCACCAATTAAAAGCAATCAAAGCTACATTTTTAAAGTTAGCTCTGCCCCTCTGTTCTTCCCCCTAGGCTTCCAACTTCCCATCTCAGGGCTGTCAGTAGCTGTCAGCAGATCATATGAGAAATTCATCTGAACATACAACATAACTTGACAGGCAATACATCAGAAAACCTAGATGTGACAACAGCAAATTCCACCAGATGGTCCTGGATCATATCTATCTATTAAAAAAATTCTGACAGAAAAAAAAATCCTAACCACACATAAGCAGAGCTTCTGAGGAATGGAAAAAAAAAAAAAATTCTGGTACATGCACTTTGTCCTAACCACGCCAGAAAAGGAGATACACAACCAGCTTGTCCTGTCATTAATATTTATATGTATATTTCATCCTCCTCCCTGAAGAAAAGACTTTATTTAAAGATGCCTCTCCATTAAAGGCAGATGTACTACTAACAATGCTGCTTTTCAATTGAGAAAATTCTGTCAATGACTCTGGAGCCTGGTCTCCAGGAACACCAAAAACATGTGGTTAGCCCTGGGAGTAGCTGCAAACTTGAAGCACATTCAAGACTCCTGTTTGCCACCCTTGCCATCTCCCTGTTGTTCTGGCAGGCAGCAGAATCTGTTTGGGTTCAGGCTGCCTACAAACCTCATCAGCCTCTGCAGCGACTCCTTTGTTAGAGCTCTTGTATTGCCTTGTCCACTGTCAGTCATGCAGGTCAAACACTGACTGTCCAGACCTACACTCAACCCAGGTACAACTGCCTTTGATACATGTGAAGTACAAATCACATTCCAGCAGGCACAACCTGCTCCAGCCTCAGGCCCTCATGAAAGTGCTGTGGCAGGCACAGGGTCAGGGTCGGGACACGGTGCCACCCTCTGAGAGATGAGCACAGTCCCATGGCAGAAAACACCAGGTTCAGAAGCAGCTCTATGGCTATTTCACTGATGCTGCCACTGTTCTTCAGGTGAGCACCACCAGCAGCTCAGCTGTGACAAAAGTGACAGGCCTGTGAAACATTAATCAAACTGGAGCAGGCTGTCCAAGTGAGCTCAAGTGAGACCCTCAGGGACACCATTCCTTGCTCCTGTTCTGCCCCTGCCTCCTACAGCTGTGTGCAGATACATGTTTGCTCTGTGAGGAGTTGTATGTAACTGCAAAAAACTACCACTCCCTTGTCCTCCCAATTACCCACACTTGGAAGTAAAAGGTATTTAGTCAAATATATTTTTAATTGGTAAAGCAAAGAGACATGAATCTGAATGCACAGAGGGAAGGAAGACAGTGAAGGATGTGGTGTTATTTTATTATTGTTTAATAGGACAGGCTAGTGCTCCAAGTCCTGGAAATCTGACAGTTGCTTTGAATACAAAGCTGTGACTGTGGTAGAAAGCAGATCTACTCCCTGTCAGTGCACAAGCTGCACTCCACAGCTCAGGGCTGAGGAAATCTCTCTTCGGGCCAGTGTGGCAAAATCAGTTTCCACCAAGAAAACAGATTTGTCCTTTAACCAAGGAGTAGTTTTGTATATCACATATACCTTTTCTCCTTCCCCTAAGGACAGCTCCTTCCATTATAGATTCTCCTTTGCTGTTAATCGAAGTGCGCCCATTTCCTAAGTGAGAAACACCTGTGTGGGGGATTACTCCAGTGCACTGTTTATTGTCTCCATCCAATCCATTTCACAATTATCACCTTCAGCACAGAGAGAAAGCTACTTTTACATCGTAGACCTGAGAACAAAAAGCTTATGAAAAAGCCAATTCTCCCCTCCTCCTCGAACTTCAACAAGGAATATATGATTTTTCACTGTGTCTTTGTCAATTTGACATAAAAGAAAAAGTCGGTGACATTTTCAAGTTTTGTTGTTGTGCACCAGTGGAGTTTCAAATACTGTAGAAGAATATAATAACACTTATAGACACTTTTCACTGGAAACTAAATATTGCAACAGCTATAATAGTCTCTTAGAGATAAAAAAACCAGGCATTTAGATCAAAATGTATGTTCCGATTAAACTGAAAATGGACACCACCTTTTTACTGGTGTGCCTTTTGGCATCTAGAAGTTTCTTCTATAAATACTAGGCTATGATTTTCCAAACCATCAACTTCCTACAGAGAGAAAAATACACATCTTACTATTTAATCGTGCTCAGCCAAAATACTGTAAAAGAGAAGGCATAACATGTATTTAATAAAATCGATAGAAAGTCACTTCCTCCCATTCTGATATTTAACTACATCTCATTAGAAAAGCAAAAAATAGTGCAAATCAAAGTCCATGAATCAGCTGTTTACTTTATTTATTTATAGGCATTTATATAGTGCTCATCACCGTAGCAACCAGGAACCTTTTTTTCTTCTTGTTCAAAGGAAAAGTTGTAATTTCAAAATGTGATCCTTTGATGTCACAGTGCAAGTAAGTACTTGGGTCCTGTGCTGCAAACACTTTAGGCAGGTGCCTGAAGTATGCGAACCAAGTCAAAGGTGCCATGAAAGAGATGGAAACAGAGAAAGGAAAAATAAAAGGAAAGGAACCATGAAAGAAGTGAGAAAAATGGAAAGAGTACTTTTTACCTGCAATAACAAGTGACTTGCTCATGGAGAACAGTCCAATTAATGAAGACCAATCAGCAAGTTCCAAATTTATGCTGAGGGCACTGGTGAATATTCTTAAGCAAGGATTTCTAAAAGGATATTTGCTTAAAAATTAGGCTGCAGAGGGCTGTCTCCCTTTTGAGAGCAGAGAAGTCAGGAGCCTCACTGACTACTACTCTTTTCTGATCCACCAGCAATTAGGCATTACCAAATTCCCACAGAATTAATGGACCTTTTTAAAAATGCCATCTGCTTGCAAAACATCAAAGAAATGTGTAAATTAGAACACTGCTCCTGCATACACCATTATAGAATGAAATATGTCCTGCAATTGCAGTTTCCTCACGACACTGCTGGGGAACTATTCAGACCCCCAAAAGAGACTGAAATTGGTTTTACACTACTTCATCTGGTTCCTTCCCACCATTGCATAGATGATACAACATAACAACATAGATGATACATACATGAACAACATAGTATTTCAGATTCTTTTTAAAGTTAATGAATTTCTAATTGGGACAGAAAGGGAAAAAAAAAGATATCTTTGGCCTGTTGTAATTTTGTTATATAAGAGACATTATCATGAAGATTTCCTCAAGACACCGATATTTGAAGTTATTATCTTCAATTCTGTGTTTAGCTTGATCCTAACTTCCTCATAAGCCAATACTGTCCAAAGCAGTTAAATAAGGAGTGTTCAGTTGTTTCTAAACTAAACATATAAATCTTTACTCAAGACCGGTGGTTATTCTGTAGTCTTTTTTTATACTGTATTCTAAATAGGGCAGAAGCGGCATGTATGACAGCAGGAAAAGTGACAAGTTCCTTATCTGTAAAAGCACCAGCGGGCACTGTTATCAGAGCAGACCAGCTCTTTTAAAGTGGATTGATGAAGCTATTTTTAAAAACACCTAATAACATCACAGAGGAGACTCTGATCTCTGCAAAGGTGAGCCACACAGCTCGATACTCCTGGGAGGCAGCTAATGAAACTGAAGCTTGTCATACACAGACGCGTCCAGTAATTGGCTCTGAACACCCGCAGCTGAGCCTCCCCCGTGCTGAGCCCGGCGCCCCGCTCGCAGCTTGCACCAAACGCAGGCGGAGCCGGGCACTGTCTGGCACGACCAGGTGTGAGCGGCCCTCTCTCCCCTGCCCGTGCCACCAGGCACGATCTGCATACTTGGAAGGCAAAGAAAGAAACCTGCTTTCTTCCGGCCCCTCACACCCACCAGCTGGCTTCCAGGACAGGGAGAGGCAGGTGTGTAGGGAAGGTGGCAACGTGGTGTCGGAGCAGGTGGTGTGCTGATGGAGAAGGCAATACGTTCTACCACAGAAGGTGAAGGAAAGGGGAGGAACACCTAAAAGGAGAAGGTCCCATGTCATGCCTTCATCCAGCACAGCAGAACCAGCAACAAATACTAACCCTCAGTCAGCGCTCTGTGCCAATGGTGCAAAGTCCCATAGGGACAGCTGCTGGCTTCCCCAGGAAGGCAGTCAGCAAAGCAGGGGAGCATCACTCATCTTCCCCCAAACTTCACTGACCCTTCCCTAGCCCACTCTTCCCTGAGCTTTGTGGACCCACAGACCCACTTGACCTCTCAATGTAAACTTCAGCACTGAATTCTGCAACCACCCTGGAACACAACCTAAGAAAATACTGTCCCACAGTGTGAGAAGACTCTCTGTCCTCTTGGAGAAATTTTATCTGCATAGCTGAGGATCTCTGATCTTGTTTTGGCTCTGTGGTTTAATGCTCTCCTTTGCGCCACCTTCTTTTTCATGATTCTTCCTGCCTCCCACTACTTCCTAGAAAAATCCACTCCTTCACAGCCTAGATACACCCTGACAGGAAAAGCCATTTTAAATAGAAAGCAGTTTCTTCTGCTGAGAAAAGTCATTTATGGCTCTCATCATTTGATAGTTTTACTCATGGAAGATCTTTAAGCCTCTATGTTTTAAAACACCTCCTAAAGACCTTGCTATGTTAGAGCACAGGCCAGATAGATTAAAAACTCTAGGGAGCAACAACTGAATGTGGGCTGATGTCCTAGGGAACCATTTAAACCTACAGCACTTATGGAACACTTTAAAGTAACAATTTTCAAGAGAAAGGGAGTGAGAAAAAGGAGAATGAAAATACTCAATTTCCAGATGATTGAAGCGAACTTCAGTGAATTCACAATGAGATGCAACTCAGGAGATCGAAAATTTAACTGGAAAGAGATTTCCATATAGTCAATCCATTTTGCACACTGCTTAATAGAGAGTGGGCTCTAAGTAACTAGTCCCAAAACATTACCCAGACACCTAGAGTGCATGTTCATGGACACTTCTCAAGTGTTGGAAGCTGAAGTCCAGCTTTGATGACAGTTAATTAAAACACCGAAGTAAGACTCCTAGTAAAACTGGCACCTCTCAATCATAAACCGTTCAAAATGCACTCTGGCAGAAAAGCAGACTGCAAGGCAGCTTTCCTGTAGCTAGTTCACGCATTTCGTATCTACCACGGTTTTGAAAATGACATTGTGAAATAAATACCCTGTCTTACAGCTGATGTGTTTAGCATAAGTCAGATTTGTTTCAGGGAGAATGTCCTTGCAGAGAATAAGAGCGCTTCTGGTTCCCAGCTAAGTCAAGGCTTGAGCTAACAAGCCAATCAATCAGTTCAAGCGTTTTGAAACTGCTCTTAAGAGGAGCCGTTTCTGTTTTATTACCAAAGTCAGCAGTCACTGTTTAAAAGTCAGCATTTGTCAATAGTTACCCAACAACGGCACTGGTATGAAAACACTGATACGTTTCCTTGGCTTGAGCAGTTGTTCAGATACAGTCCTTATTCTCATCATCAGAGGAGAGTGCGCCTCTCCAATTTATTTATTTTTCCAAAGATGTGGCCTTTATCTTCATAGTCCGTTTAAACACTGGGTTAATTGAGGGGGGCTGGAAGGAAGCAAGGGGACCCAGCAGACTCCGGTGAGCCCACCTTCAGAACAGGCATGTGCAATGCATCCAGAGCAGATCCAGAGCAAGAGAAACTTTCCACCATGCTTAGTCAGCAAGCAATAATTAAAAAGGTGCAGGGTGTGATAAACCTGGCATCCGTATCCTCCGGGGCCAAACTCGCAAATTCATTGCTAAGCTTTCAAAGCCGAAGACAGGCGTCGGGGGGCTAGGGGGGTGGTGTCCCAAGGCACTCAGCCATCAAGAAGACTGTCAGGAGAACATAATTACATCTTTACCTGCCCCAGTAGGCTTTAAACCTGCAGCGCCTTTGACCTCCGGGGAGGTTATCAGAGTTGTAATTGAACAGCCGCCTGCAGGAGCAGGCACCGCTCATCCTCTCCGCGGGCTGTGAGCCCGGACCGCTCTCGCTGCCCGCCTGTGCAGAGGCGGCCGCGGCGCCAGCCCCGCTCCGGGAGCGTTCCCTGGTTTGTCCGCCTCCCCGCCGGGGGGTCGCCGCCGACCACGAGGGACACGGCCCCGCACGCCCCGCTTCCCCATCGCCCGTTCGCCCTCCGGGAAGCAGGCGGCAGCCGCCGCCTNGCGGGCGAAGGGCATTGTGGAGGCCGCGGTTCGCGGAGCCTGGGCCGGGCGTCCTGCCTCGCGTTCAGCGCACAGCCTGTGCCCGCCCCTGGCCCTGCTCCTGCCCCCGCGTTCAGCGCACACCCCGCCCCCGGTGCCAGCTCCGAGCCCTGCTCCCGGCGCAGCCCGGCGGGCTCCCCTCCCGGCTCTCCTCCCGGGCTGCCCGGCCCTCGCCTCCTCGGCTGATCGTTTTCCTGGAGCCCTCTGCTTTCCCTAGCCGTCTGCGTTGCCCACCTACAGCTCCTCGTCTTTCTCCCAAATCTCCTCCAGCCTCCACAGAATCACAGAATCATCAAGGCTGGGAGAGAACTTTCAGATCATTCAGTCCAAGTGTCCACCCAGCACTACCGCTGTAACCCCTAAACCACCCAGCACCATATCCAAGTGTCTCTTGAACACCTCCGGAGATGATGACACCCCTGGGCAACCTGTTCCGATGCCTGACCACCCTAACGTTGAAAAATTTATTTCTAATCGCTTCTATGAATCTCCCCTGTCCCAGCTTGAGGCGATTTCTTTTAGTCCTCTCATGCTAGGCATGGCAAAAGAGACCTGCCCCCACCTCACTGCAACCTTCCTTCAGGTGGTTGTAGAGGTCAAGGATATCTCCCTTGAGCCTCCTCTTCTGCTGTATGTCCCATCACCTCTCCACACTGTCCTACCCCCGTCCCTCCGGGTCCCTTCCTCACCCTCTGCCCCCCCTGCCTGCCAGGCTTCTTCCTTGCTGCCCACACTCCTTGCCCTCTTCCACTCAGAAAGAGGTGCTAAAGCAGAAGGCAGCCATCCTTATGATGATTACACGGGCTCCAGGTCCACCAGGAAAACCTTGTCAGATCACAGGCACCTGCATCCTTCGTGGAGGAAGATTTCCACCAGGGAAATTGTGACAGCGGTGGCAGGTCACACTCACATGGTGGTGTTTGCTACGGTCAGGCTTCACCAGAGCAACCCAGAGACCATTGCAGCTTGAAAAAAACACCGAGAGCATGCTAAGCCTGCAACAAGAGGTTGAATCGCCTGAGCAGGTGTGTGTAACAGCACCTCTGCTCCCAGCCTCTCCCAAATGGGGCTTTTGTCATTCACTTCACTGAGGCTTTGGTTTCTCGTGGGAGCTTCCCATTTCCAAGCCCGTACAGAGCTCTCACTCAATGGGAAGGACAGATAGAGGTTTGGTAGCGTCTTTCACATTAGCTGGTGTTTGTATGCATAGCTAAATGCTCCCAGAGTGACAGGACTGCTGAACATGCATGCAGGAATTTAATATAGAAGTTTAACCGTTGAAAAGTTTGCTCCTGAAAAGCTGATAATCATTTGGGGGAAATCAAATCTAAAAGCTTAGTGCTCCTTCCTCCAGTCTCTTTTTTTCTGCCTTACAGATTTTGTAGCTAATAATCTGAAGAATTAACTTGTGTTACAAGAGATATGCACAAGAACTGAGGGTTTTCAGGAATGCTTGTTGCTACTTAAAATTTAATTTCATTACAGTCTCTATGAATTCTAGTGTTGAGCTCCCATGGACTGACAAGGCAAATGTCAGGCTTCTGAGATTTGTTTTTCAGTTTGTTTAAGAACTATTACACTAATGAAATCTGTTGCAAGAGATACCATCTACTCTGTTTCTCATTAAGTTTCTGAGTTGTAGTCCAGTCTTGGATAGACTTCAGAATGCTGGACCCACATCCCTTTAACTAGAGCAACAGTGCCAAATAATCATTATCATCATAATTTTCATTATTTCATTGGAATTTCCACTGGAATAAAAAGTCACTATTTCAACAATGTTTAGAGATATCTATTAATCTTCCCAAAGCATTTGTGAGTAGAAATCCTGACTAAGATTGCACAAATACCTGCGTGCATATTCACATAGATGCCATGTGCAGTGCTACTTTTCCTCCTTGTTATGAAATATTTAATGAACCAGCCAAAAGCCAGACACTACGGTAATTTGAGTCAAGTGACCAGTCACGTATCACAATGAATGGCTAAAGATACAGACATAATCATTCAAGAAAAAAAGAACACCCATAAGCTAAAATGTGTTTCTGTGAAATATTCATAGGGTTGTGGTGATTTACTGTCATGTCTGCTTCAGAATAACCTGCGATGGGGAAAAGAGCATAATCTGATAAACTTTTCATGCAAAACATTTCATTCGTTATTCCTGGAGTAAGAAGTTTGTAGACCCACATCTGTTAAAGCACATCGTCTGTACGGGGTAGGAATGCGTTTTCCTTAATGCAAAGTTTTACAAGGGATACCTACTGGAAGCAGCGTGAACGTGCTAATGGCAGACACAATCCCTTCAGGTGCCCAGGCATAGGTGCCTAGTGCAATTTTGGACAGTTTAGGTTGCCCAAGACATCTGTGCAAGGCTGGTAGATCTATACTGGTAGCTGTCCTCTATAAGAGGACGCTGCCTGGCCTGAACTTGAGCTTCAACGTAGTGTCACACAGTTATTTTGCCCAAATCAGGGAATAAATCAGCTTTTACAGGCACAGGCAGAGGATGGGCTCACAGCTGGGAGCTAAAACAATTTAGTCACCCTTTACAGTTCAATAGACAGAGCTGTATCTCCAACCTGAAGCCAACACTGGAACGTTTCCAACCCATATGTCCTCTCCTCACACCACCTCCTATATCTGGGCTATAGCTCCCTCTGTATGTACAGCCTCTTTGAATGAGAAAATACCAGAGGGTTGAGTCCTGGAAGCTGACTCCAGCCAGCAGAGTCACTGATGTGCCTGCTCATGAACATCAACACATGGTACTGCAGCACTCCAAGCCTTGCTCAGCTGAAGTAAACTAGATCTACTGGCTTCTTTGTTGTGTGTTCCTGTGTGAGGCTGCCTCTGGGTTTTTTGCCATTTACCTTATGCCTCTGCTCTCCCTTGCTTTTCACTACCTCTGTGTGCTGCACAAATTGTGGGCACTTGTACTCTTATCCTTTCCACATCAGGACAAAGAGAAGGATCTACACAAGCTGTTGGTAGGGTCTTGCTGGGATTTAACCACTCAATTTTTTTTAAATGTCAGCTTTGTAAAATGCATTTGGTGGAGGGTAGTGGGACAGATAATCTCAAGAGATGTAGCAGTCAGCCTGTGGTATAATCACAGCTCAGCAGAGACTGCAGGCCAACCAGCCAGTATGTAAAACTGGATGAGCCTCAGTGATTCCAGTCTTGTAAGAGGTAATAAGCAACATCCGTGGAGTGTGCTGCTGCCTAATCATCCCGCTAAGGAAAACCATTTCAGCCAAAAGCATCAATGAAGCCATTTGGGACTGAAGGCACCATGGAACTCTCTGCACATCCACTCAGCATATGCTAAATGCGAGCAGCTGAACGAGGGACTTTGAAAGTGCTGTATGCCTCAAACTTCTCTTACAAATTCATGTAATTCACTAAAGAAATTGTACATATTCATGTCATTTTACCTCAGGACTATGAATTTGTTTGGAGGGGATAAATGCTTTCTTGCCTCCAAAGAGCAAGATTTCATTAAACTGTCTCTCTTTTGGAAAAAGCAAGCAGTGACCCCAATCGCTGCAGTACCTGGCAGCCAGTAATGACTGTATCATGATCAGTATCTGCCCTCTAGTAGCAATTTTTCACACACTGATGTCGAACACATGCAAGAGTAAAAAAAGAAATAAATCTGCTGCTGAGCGACGCTGCCACTGAAATGACTTGTGCCTGGGAGATGGCGAGGACACTGGGTGTTCTGAAAGCACAGCTCCCATCCCAGTGTTTCATTTCTTAAGCCTTAGGGCTGGGTAATTGCTGGTGTTGCCAAAGAGGGTTAAGGCTTTGTTTATCTTGTTGCAGGTAAAATGAAGTGAAATGAGCACATGTGCTGTTAAACATGTAAGCAAACATGACTATTCTATACGAAGAGAGATCATTCTAAGGATCACAGTTAAAACTATCCACTGGTTTCATGGTGATACTAAGAGACCAAGAAGACTTCCCGGTCCCACAAGCAATCTCTGCTTCTGCTGCTGGCAGTGGGATCCCACTGAGCACAGAAGTGAGCAGCATGTGGCAATCCATGCTAGCATGACAGCAAAGCAATGGAGAGAATAGCTCTTTCCTAGCTCCTCCTGGAGCGGTGACAGCTTCTGCTTGGTTTTTGGAGGGGTCTGCTTAGTTTGGAACGCAGGACAGTTAAATAAGCAAACACCTGATTTATTTAGCCATTCATTTATTTATCAACATGGTGCAGGCAAACTTACTAAGCAATTAGGAATTTTTCCTTATAACAGGAAATCTGTTCATATGTGGACTTGAAGTAGATGTTTCTGTTAAATACAAAGACTTGCACTAATCTAAATTCAACTAAATATAAATCTTCACAATACAATAAAGGAATAGGTGGGTATTAGTGACGATGAATAAAAAAGACAGGAAAATGGAGAAATTCAATGACAGTCGGCATCAAAAGATGTGCCAAAAGCTCCCTTGTATGACAAAATGACTGTCTCATGAAATATTAGCAACTATCCAAAACTGGGAAAGTGTGAAAATCTTGTTGCTGTATAAATTATCTAAGACACTCCTGCCAATTATAGACATGCTGTGAGGAAGAGAGACATTGGTAATCATGACAGCGACTGTGTTCGAGTGTCATGTGAATATTCTCAGGCGATTATTCAAATCGATCATTTCTTGTCCGTGTAGGAAAGATTCATCACTCTTAGTACTTCATGTCGCTCAGTGACTGAATTGATGGTGCTCTGCTATCTGTGGTGTTCTATAGTCCTCCTGTTTAAGGTGACAGTACTGTCATGTATTTAACTGCTGAGGTGAAGAGCTGTCCAGCAGAAAGCAGGAGACCATGGGCTCAGAATCCATGAGAAACATTACACAGGTCATAAGAGACCAGTTCCCTTCTGCACTGAGCAATGTCCCACCCAGAGGCATTTTTGGAAGTGGCAGGAGCAATGCTGGCTGTTGCTACTGTGGCAGGGCATGAGAGGGCTCTAGATGCAGGGGGAATGTGATCCATTTAATCACTCTTCTTCCACACAGGATGTTTATGAGACCTGCTAGCCGTGTCTTGTCATTACAAATCCTCCAGTTTCAGTGCCTGGCATCCCTGGTCATTGAGAATGGCTCCCATATTTAAAGATATTCTTGCTTCTTCCTTTCCCAGCCCTGTGTGCTCTGACCTACCCTCTCACACCTGCTGTTCTGCATAAAGAAGGCCTCCTATCACCACAACTTCTTTCATCCTCCCACCCTTCCTGGCAGGAATTCCTCTAACAGAGGGCTGTGTCCTGCTTCCATGAGAATTACTGTTGGTAAGAGACATGACTGAAAATGTGCAATGTCTCTGTATTCACCAAACTGTGACTACATAAATTTTGATCTTTGACTTGGCTTGGTATATCTGGTCTTACGTTCCTTTTTTGTATATTATGAGGTACAATTTATCAATTCACGTTTTTGTTTTTAATTAATTTGCCCAATCTATTCCTTCTGCCTCTTCCTGAAAACTATACATGTATAAAGGCTGATTCAAGCCCATTGTCACAAGGGGATGCATTAAAGCTGCAGATCTACCTTTGCAAAGCCTTAAGCACCTTATTTTGCAAATTAAATAAAATACCATCTACATATTACTGCTAAAAGTACCCAGTATCAGCTGGGTTTCAGTACCACAGGGATTCCCTGCTTCTGTTTGAGAAACAAAACTAACACCAGCAAATGGTAACTTGAAATGGAATTTGTTCTTTAATAAAATAACAAAACAAAGTCTTCACAGAGGAGTAGTTTCCTTTTTTCTACATGCAAGTGTTTGTAACAAAATAAAAGACCATTTAACTCTTCAGGCTGGTGATAACAAATAAAGATGTGGTTCACCTTGACTTTCACACGCTGTGTCTCTCTTTTCAAAGAGCTTCTTTCCTTTATTCATGAGCTCTTTGGGGACAGGATTTTTAACAGTTCTTTCTGCCAACTTGCGGTTAGCAGAATATTTGCTTTCCATTTTTTTTAATCGTGTGTTGTGGCTCCCAAGTATCCATCTGTAACTCTCTGAAAAACATCCTGTAGCTTGCGGCTAGAATATATTTTGGGATGCCTAGGTTGTCGCTGGTTAGCTGGGATGCTGAAGTTTAAACTGACACCTGAAATTCACCAAGATGAGCAGTCCTTTGGTGACCCTCTCTTCAACCCTCTTTTCAGCCATGCCTTCCAGGTCACCCTGCTGAAATCCTTAGGGATTGTTGACATTGGTACTGAGCCGTCACACAGGAGAGAATTTTGATTATTTTTTGCTTTAAGACTGCATATGCCACAGATCATGCTCACTCCCTGGATCCCATCTGTACCTCTAATGAGCTATGATGCCCTTCATTCACAAAAGGTTTTGGCAGTGCATATCCTGTTTTTAGGAAGTGATTTTACAGGAAAGGAATCAGTTTTATGTGTTACACCTCTGTATGAAAAGTGTGAGGCCTGGGCATAGAAGATAACTCTCCCTGCTTCACCTGACGGTTGAACAGTCCAGCCTCTTGCTCTTTGTATCTGCTTTTTGTAAGATGTGAGCTTTACTCCAGTGTAGCATAGCCTAACTTTTGCCACCTTCATTTAATGACACACGGATATGAGACAAGGAAGCATTATATCTACTCCCAAGACTGCAGCTTGAGAGCTGTGTCCATCCTGCAAAACAATGGGAAGCATCAAGCCTAATGCTAAAGAATCCTTGTTTTGCACCCCAGTCTTCCTTCAGGACAATTACTTTCATTTTTAGCAATTTGTTTGTTTTTGCACACATGCACAACCATTGTGGTTCCAAATCTGAGTGGGGATGAGTTACAGTGATTCCTCTGCTCCATAAACCCCACTGCCCGCTACCTGGGGAAGTGGTGGTCATTCCACCCTTCTCCCACCTGCAGAGGAGTCTGGACTAGCTGGCTCCTGCCTGAAAGGGTTCAGATCTTTCTTCTTAGTGAGAGCAAATGCTCTCTTTATCTCTTCCTCTGAGGGCCGCACTGTGACAGAGAATGGAAACTGGTTGTCCTGCTTGTCAGAGTGATCCTGTTACAGGCCAGCCAGAAGGCAATGCCAACTACCAATCCTTGTGTGGCATTGTTTTCAAGTGGGAATGTTTGGTCCCAGTGAACTTTCCGACAACCTGACTAGAATCCTGCCCTCCTTGACAGCAGCCCTAGGTACCACAGAAGTGAATTGGGAAAGCCAGGCCAGGTAGTAAAGCTGGCTCCCTTGTTGGATTCTGTCTGCCCCAGGAAGTATGTTCCTATGAGCTCAATTTTTTCCCTTCCCTTCCCTTCCCTTCCCTTCCCTTCCCTTCCCTTCCCTTC
>WAAG01070113.1:1237-43849 GCA_013390105.1 Tichodroma muraria | reverse complement strand
CCCTCCCCTCCCCTCCCCTGAATTTCATTTCATTTCATTTCATTTCATTTCATTTCATTTCATTTCATTTCATTTCATTTCATTTCATTTCCTCTTTTTTCCTTTTCTTTTTCATTTCTTTTCTTTTTTTCCCCCCCTTTCTTTTTCTTCTCTTGTAGTAGAAAACATATAACATTTTCCTGCATATTTGAGCAGGGAGTTTGGCTCCTTCCATCCATGTCACAGCAAGACAGAGCATCTCTCAGACAGGATCATTTCCCTACTCTTTCAAAGCACCACTGTCTGTGAGCATGCCCCAGCTCTCCCCTCACGCGCTCTGTGCTGACAGAAAAATCATCTCCATCTGAAGCTGCTCCATCTCCCTGCAGCTACAGCCCCCTGTGAGCTGCGCCTGCCTTCCCCCTGCTCCCTCACTTACAGACGACACATCCCATCTCATTTATATTATTAAAATGATTTCCATGGGGTCACCTTCTGCTTCACGCCTGAAATGATATAGAAAATAAGGCTCTTCCTCTTGTGCCACTTGGATTTAAATTGTAAATTTTAAATCTCTCCTCACTTCTCGATCCTTTAATTTTCCACGGGCAGCGCCACTGCAGCGGCAACTCCTAGTGACTGCATTAGATGTTTTTAAAAAAAAGAAATGAAATCACAGGCGGCGCACCGACTCACATGATGTTATGATGAGTGAGGTGGATAATAACAAACGTGCAGTACTCCAGTCACCCACTGGGTCCCTTTCCATTTTCTTCACAGAAAACCTAAACAAGCCGCTGTGTGGAGTATGAAAAAGGTCGTATCAAAAGAACATCTGCACATTAGCGTAGTGATTAGCTTGTAGAGTAGCACCCAGTGGTGAAAGGGCTTTTATCTTCCTTTCCACGCACAAAAATGATGTGTCTCGTGAAGGGATGCTTACACTGAAGTCAGACCTGACGTCTGTTGTGACTTCTCAAACATTTAATCAGAAATATTTCCTTGCAGGTGAATTTGGCAAAAGGCATTGGGCTGTTTAAGGTAAAGTGCTGAACTTTTCTAGGAAGTGTAATTGCAATTACTGTGTTTCACAGGCAAAAATGCTGCCAGGAATGAATAATTCTTGGTATGGGATGCAGACAATACAGTAAATATGCAAACCAATACTTTGGAAATTGTGTCTTTCACTTAAGCTTGATTTAAATGTATGAATTCTTTGCAGCTTTCTGGTATTTCCTAGTCTTTACCATTGTCTTTCTTTATTATAGGTCTGAAAGAGGCTGCTGTCATATGGGGAGCTGGAGCAGCCAAGAGTTATATTCACCAGCAATGCACTATTCAAAGCATTTAGGAGCTGCCAGTCCTCATGGTCCCCGACCAAAGCTAACCTTTGTAGCAGCACTATTAGGTTTTCTTGCTTCTTTTTCCAAGTCAGATGGTGTTGGCCCTCTCTTGTGAAGAACACTGGGTCAGGTGGTCTGAGGGGTTACTCCTGATGGCAATCCCTGTGCTAACTCAGATGCAGCCGCATCCCCAGTTACATTCAGTTTAAGGGACAGAATAATCCTCTGCATTTTTTCACTGACTGCAGCACAGATCTGATACTCATCTGAGTATTGAAGCAGGGATAAAAGAAAGGAGGAGCTTTTGCTCTTCCTTTGGGTGGATGACTGAGCTATTCCTCAGAGAGGGCTACACAATAAAACTTAATCCAACTCCTTCACAGTGGCTAGTGACTAAATACACAACTGTTTAAAGAAGCACCGGCCCGTCAGTTCAGCCTTCCTTGCAGCATATCCTTCTACCCAGAGCATACTCCAGAATGTGACTGGGGAGTGAGACGGGCCAGAGATGCTGGAAAGATGAAAGCTATTGGATTAGCATTTTTGTCCTAGGGCTGTAATAGAAATCTTTAGTAAGCAAAGCCCAGGCATGAAAATCACATTGCAGCTTGAAGATGAAGCCAAATTTTGAGCTGAAATTCACTCCCTTTAGCAGTCTCAAGGCCAAAGTACACACAGAGACTCTGTAAGTCCTGTTTTCAGGGTGTTAGCAGCACATTGATCCCTCTGCTGGTTTCTCTGTACGTGAATGAATTGGATCCAGAGCAAAAGCACAAGCTCATGTCAGAGCACTGCTGTAGGTCATGTTTGAAGACAACTTTACCAGTTCTAAAATCAAAGATTAAGAGAAAATCTGACCAGAGGAGTGCTGACACATTCTGAAAATTTAGAGGTGAAAGAGATCTGGGGTCTTTTTAATAAACTGTTTTAAAAGTAAAATTGCGAAATACCACTCTTCTGCATGGAAACCTCAAGGCATGTTCCCAACTTTGAATCTAACTTGTAGACTGTATTCCTCTTCTGTTTCCTTTTACAAGACTTAGTGATATTCCGCCTCGTAAAGAAGGTCCATGCAAACTCCTCTGAGCTGTAAACATCTGATTCTGCTGATGGGACTCTTATGGACAAATTTGTGCTACAGGACATTTCTTCAAATAGATAGCAGATGTAGTGTGTGACTATGATAGTTGTAGTCCAAGCCTTTCGACTGTGGCTTTGGTTCTGGGATCATTAACTCCTGGTAGGATTACCCACCAAAATGGCCTTAGTTCTCTAGTCACCACACAATCTGCTCAAGGACAGTCTTCCTGTAGAACAAGGAATGGAATAAGGAACCACAGGCAGCACTCTGAGACCAGGCAGCCTCAGACAATAATGCCCCCTACTGATATTTGAACAATTCCAGGGGAAAGAGATGTCTCAAAGAGCTGGCAATGGCAGCAAGGCTGATTAAAACAGCAAGAAAGTGTGTGAGGAGTGCAGACAGGCAGCTTGAGGCTGTGGACAATTAAATGCGTAGCATGGACGAAAGTAACAGCTCAGAAAAAAATCAAATTTTGGGAAAAGGCTGGTTTGAAATCTCATATTTTAGGGTGAAGGAGCTTCAGTAGCTGAAAGTTAAAATTTGGCATTTCAGCTGCCACAGAAGCCCATGAGCTGTCTCATCCAGGCCAAGGGAGCTGTGGGCATGGGCTGCTTGGGAGCTGCAGGAGCACCATGAGCTGCATCTGAGATGTTTGCAGACACACAACATGGCAGATA
The DNA here is from genome assembly GCA_013390105.1 of Tichodroma muraria. Classification (NCBI taxonomy): domain Eukaryota; kingdom Metazoa; phylum Chordata; class Aves; order Passeriformes; family Sittidae; genus Tichodroma; species Tichodroma muraria. The sequence goes on along the minus strand of WAAG01070113.1, from coordinate 40,766 downwards.
TTACATACAGATCATGGTCACCTCACTTGGAGGGAAATTGAGACGAGATGGCAGTGACTTGACTAAGGTGTAAGCATGCATGGGTAGGCAAATTACTTCCTTTCTAATTAGGGTTTCTGTAATGCCTGAATCATCTTACCAGCCCAGCAGTTATAATCCTTTACAGCCAAATGCTGACAGCGCCTTCATTGCCTATGAACCACTACTTGTAACTGCTTTACTGAAATTTGGTGTCTGAAACTTGGGTTGCTCTGTTTTATGTTACATCACTATATATAGAGCAGGTGTTTCCAGTTCTTCCAAGGAAAAATATTTTATGTTTTATACTGAGTATCTGTACACTAAGAGTTACAAACTTGTATTTTTAAAATTAAAATAAAGATCAGATATTCGAGCAAAAAGACTGCTGTTTAGTTTCCTCATCTTCCCAGGAGCAAAGGTAGCTAGTTACATCCACTAAGAGTCAGCCTCAGCTCGAAAGAGCACTCTTGTAAACTGCCTGTGAGTGCTTATGACTCTGTGGCTCAGTGGAAGCTGCTGTACTTCCACCTCACCTTCAACAAGCCTTAAACCGTCCTTGGAGCCACATCTGTGCAACAAATACAAGGATGAGTATGTAATTTGCTTGTCACATGCGTATCCATGGTCTAGGAGGGAAGAACAGCCTCCTCAGCCACAGAAAAGCTGTTTGCTCTCTGGAGATCAGGGCGAGGAATTTCAGTCAATATAGTCCTGTGGACTGGGAGCCTCAGGGCAAGAGACAGGACCTGGCTCTGACACTACCCCTAGGTGAGTTACTTCCTACTGTAAACACAGCCCATGTTTCCAAACAGCTCTTCCTGCCTATAGACTTGCTTAGAGAGTCAAGGTAACTTCCTGCTAAGTTTGCTGTGGCAGCCTGTCAGCATCTGACGAAGACAGCATTTGCAAAAATACCAAGATGCCTCAAGAAATCCCAAAAGTGAGGTTGGATTTTACTGCTACCACTACCCAAAAACCACTGTATCAGTGTGCCCTTGGGAGTACATTCAGACAGTGAAATCCAGTTTCCTTATCATGTGCAGTAAATACTGTGAAGTTAAAACCCTTGGTGGCTTCTTAAGCTTTCATCATTGGATTTATGTCAGCAAAATAGCATGGAAAGTATATTCAAGTGGTTATTATGCACCACTCTGATCAGGCCACATGAAGTTGTATCTGGCACCTTGTATGCAAAGGAAATCTGCTTTTGATGGAAAGTAATGCATGGTTAATTTGCTACATTAGCATGTGATAATTAGTACGCAGGGCTTATGATGTATTACAACTACATCTTAGTATGCATGCATGCAAATAGGCACATAATACATCAGCCTGTTAAATGCAGGCATCTCTAGGACAGAAGGTGATATAAACAAATCTAAGCAGAAGTTTTGGACACAGAATGATGGCTGCATAATGAGTGCCTCAATTTGCAGTCCAATAACATATTATATATTCCTCTGCACACCCTGAACAGTGTGCATATATTAAAATCTCTAATCTGTCTACTTTCATATTCGTGAATATATATTAGGACTTTCTGTGGTTCTTTCTTTTTAAAATGCACAATCCAGGGTCGCTTAAATAGTTGCAGCTTGAAGATGAGCACTGTGGTTGTGTTAGAGCAGGACATATCATCACTCTCAGTTTTGTGCATCTGTAACCATGGTGACTTTGTGGCTGCAGCTTTCCCCAGACTTGGTGTAACTTGGGGTGGATAGAAGCATGCTTCTCCGGCTGGTGTGGATGTCACGTACAGGATCTCCTAGGATACATTTTTAATTACTGTGTTGTCTTAATTACTCCTTCTGATTTCCCTGGTGAATTGCCTTTCTTGAGTTTCAGTGACTCATTGTGAAACCAAGTGATAACTTTGCCATCTTCAGCCAGGAAAATTCATCCCAGACCTCTGCACCTTCTCAAGGACAACACTTGTCTGTAAAGCAATGCAACCTGGTGCTTTGTGTTTGTGGCTACCAACCAAACGCAGTGTATCACAAGTGCAGATTTCCTTCCCTCGGCTGCTGGCCTTGCCAAACCGCACTGGAGAGTGTGGCCATCCTGTCCAAAGTGGCCTTCGAGGGCAGCCCTGCTTTGGCTGAAGGCTGGCTGAGCTCAAGGTGGGCTCCACCGTAACATCTCCTCTCAGGGAGGTGCAAGGGCTGCATGGTGGTGACCCCAGCAGAAGTACAAAGGTGACACACGACAAGGTGTAAGGACAAGGGAGACTCTCGTCATCCCCTTGGCCATTTGCTCCCCTCCACGGCTGTCAGGCACTCTGGAGATAGGCTCATAGGCCTGTGGGACATGGTGCCATAGAAAAGCTGTGTTGGTGTTCAGGGGGGAAGCTGTGGGGTGTCCAACACATATCCCACTCTTTGGGAGCTACAGGCAGCAGTCTGAAAGTCTGCAGTGTGCAAATCTCACCAGCCCCTGCTGAGAGGGGGCTTAGCCAGGAAGTGTCCCCTGTCTTTTAGATTGCTCTGCTATAGCACAGTGTGCTGGGACCAAACAACTCTGGATTTAGCCTTTTATTTGACAGGGTACATAGCTAAGAGCTGTAATTTATCCCTTTCAAGCCATCACTTCTCCTGGTGTGTTAAACCCACCTCTGGGCAGAGGTCCAGACAGCACAAGCCCTGCGCCCCGGGCAGGCGACACAGACCATACACACATTTTACAGCCACACAGCACAGGACTGAGCAGCTGGGGAGGGGCAGTGCCAGACTGTAGGGGTGTTTTTCTCCCAGTATACTTGGGGGGCTTGTCTTCAAGTTGGCCTTCATGGACTGGGAAGTCACCTTAGACTGTAGATTAATCAGCATTTAACAGAGCACCCACGTATTCTTCCACTTAAACGGCACTAAACACAAGCAGCAAGTGCACTATTTCTTTTTTCTACCTGGGCAGTAATAGATCTTCTTTTCATGAAGTCATCCTTAGCTGAGCCATCTCTGTAAATAGCTGAGCCATTGAGGTGCATTATTTATCACCGTCAGATGTTTAGCACACGAAACCGAGCAGCGGGTGGCAATCGGATCGCCTCCTCGCTCGGATGGGGTGAGGGGGATTTATGGTCAAAAGCTGTGCCATGGAAAGAACACACGGTGCTTGTTAATTAAGGACAAGCAGTTGAAGACCAGTACTGCTGCATTTCTGACAGAGGGCAGCATTGAGTTTTTTATCATACAAAATAAAACCCCAGCAAAACACTTGGCTCTCCAGTGATTGCGCAGTTCAGAAAGAGGAAAAGCTTATCACTCACATTTTTCAAAAAACTATTGTGTGCTATCAATTGGCTTTTAACTAAAATTTCATTTTAAAACTGGCTACTTTTTGAGACTGTTTTGGCAGAGGGAGGGCGGGGTTGGGGTTGTTTGCTCATAGCTTCATGGAAAATACTTTCCGGTCTGCCCCTTGCTGGGCTTTTGCTGCTTTTCCTCTACCCGTGGCCGTGAAAGTCAAGAGAACTAGATACTGGATACCTGGGCAGCCTCGTAAGGGAAACATGCCCTGTAACACCTAGCTACTGTTCCCCTGCTTTGGGGGCCTGTGGAAAAGAAGGATCTAGGGGTACTCAGAAATCATCTGGGGAGCCACCAGCTCCTGCTGCAGCCAGCAGTTTTGTGAACCAGCTTTGGACTTGAATCCCTTTCTCACTAAAAGCTTCTGTTCCCTCCTGAGTTTTAATAAGACCAGAGAGCTGTGAGGGCATCCCCACAGCTGCAGCAGGAGGGGATGCTGCTGTATGGCACCCTGGGCAAAGGGCTGGACTCAGGAGGTTTTGAAGGGAGAATTTAGCTGGTGCACTGTTCAGAGACGCTTACTCTAACTCTCTGTTTTCTCTTAGAAACACATCTTTTTTCCTTGCCAGCAAGGAATCAAATAATTTAATTCAACGTAATTTTTGATTTGAAACAGTCCCTGATGTGGGAATTTGCAGCAAAGCCTATCTAACTTTCTAGTATTCCCAGCCTGTTGCATCTCTGGGCTCTGTCTGCACCTCCATTGGTAATTGAAAGGAGGCAATTCTACACGAAATTGTTAGAAGAGTGGGTGCACCATGAACTTGAGTGGACAATTGGAAACTTGCCCACTTAGGAGAAGTTTTCCAGTAAATGTGGATGTTTCCCAAAAGCAGTGGGCGTGAGAGTGTGTGTGTGTTATCTGCTGCAATACCGCCTCCCTGTAGGCATTTTCATTATAAGTTTGGGAGAGAACTGCTGCATATTCCATCTTTGCCCTGTCTCATTGATATTCATTCATTCTCTAGTGGGCTTAATGTTGCTGTCTGCACAGGGGAAAAAATTAAAATAACAAGACAAGGAAATAATAGAAGAAGGAGGTGATTCTTTTTTAAACCTTTTTTGTGACTGAAGACAAGGATTCATTCGTCCTGAGCCTTTGTTCTGGGAGCCTTCAGCGCAGCAGTTGTCAGAGCAGGTTGCAGGAACAAGGTATTCAAATGCCTGAGAATACATCTATAAATCATGTCACCACTTTTCTCTGCAGGAGCCAAAGAGTAGGAGGGAAGAGAGATGAGAGCAGCGAACAGATCAAACAAGCAACCTTCAGAGGAGACATCAGCCCCACCATGATCCTTGGTGTCATGTGAGCATCTTTGAGGGTTCCTGTAGGTAGTTTTATTTGTCTAAAATAGGATGGACCCTAACCAAATATTTATGTGCCTTTCCAGTGGCTTTCAAAATATTTAAAGTTCTTTGCTCGTGTGGACTGAAAGTCTTCAAAGGAGCACAAGTCCTCTTGACTTGCAAGATGATATGAGCACCTATGTCACATGTCTGCGTTTAGAAATACTTCTTGCAGTGCAGCCAAGGCAGGCTGATGGATATTGTCCAGCTGTCCCGGCAGGCAGAAGTTGTGCAACCCCTCCAGGGCAAAGGATATTTGGACAATGAAAGGGAAATGAGGATATTCCTGCCTCACCCAGCCCTGATTGCCTTAGGAAGGATGCAAATGTCTGTACAGCTTTACCTGGAAGTCAAACAGGACCCGATCAGACCAGGATTTGTGGAGGGAAGCTCAGATAAGTGGTCAGGTCTCACAAACTGCGTATGAGGGTCCTGGGGCCACTCGGTGCTCCTCTGCCATAGGCTGGGGCCAGGCATTGGGTTTGCTCCCCAGCCCTGGTCCCCCCCATGCCACACAGCCAGACAGCCTAACGTGGGCACTGCTGCCTCTCTGTGGAGCTGGTGGCCAGTCACCATGGGGGGAGAGGCTGCTGTGCCCCCCTTCTGACTCCTTGGGCCCACTGCACATTGCCAGTTACTGTCTTTCTGCTGTAATCTCTGCCAGATCTCTCTCCATGTCTGGACACTCCTTGTGGCCCAAGGTGTGTCACTGGCTGCCATCACTGTCCCTTTGATCACTGCCCACCCCAAGAGGACCTTGAGCAATTGTGTGCTCAGAACAGCATAACATTTCGGCTGTAGCTGCCAATAGCGTGCCTACTTTGTAAGGGATCTTTGGGTGAAATCCTTGCAGGTCTGCTGCTTTCACCTATGGACTGCAGAGAGTTCATGACAGGCTTCATGGGTATGGTTCTGTGGGCTTTTAGGTGCTGTGCTTCATTTTTGCCTTCACTTCCTCTGTCTGCCTTTCTAGAAATGCATGTGGAGTGAAAAGTTGTTGAAGCTCACACTAGCTATGCCATCTCCTCATGTGCCTTAACTAATCCAGATCAAGACTAACTTAAGACAGCTTAAATTTGAACCTGCTTATATTTGAACCCCGACACAGAGCAAATAACCCACTTTTATCCTATGAGCAGGGCAGGAATGGAGAGATCAGAGGCACCAAGAGTTCAACCAAGTATAAAACTGTCCACAGCACTACCATGCTGCTGTCTGTCAGATGCACGAGGACACAGCTTTGCAGAGACCAAACCCAGCAACTCTGTTTGTCTTCTGTGCAAATCCAGAATACCACTGGTTATCTTAACCTTAACCTACCAAGTTTTAAACTTTGGGTGGAAAGAAACCTTCTAAATGCTTGCAGTTTTGTTGCCAACATCCTTTAATGACCTGCAGCGTTCCAGATGTAGGTCATGTTTACTACATCAAATGCTAGCAAACAGCAACTATACAATTTCACAGAATAAAACACAAATTTTAAGCAGCAGAAATGCTGCCTTTTGAGCTTCTCTTCTAGATTAAGCATCTTTTAAGCCTCAAACGAAAAATTATGATTTCCTGTTTCACACCTCACATCAAGATGACTGAAGCATTTATTGAGTGCTCAAAACATACTGTGTGGTTGTAGTAGCAAGCAAAGCAAACTGGGCCACAAAAGAGCTGTAATGTCAGAGGAAAGCAAAACAGCACCATTGAGCAGATGATTTCATGCCTGGAAGAACAACCCTTAAAATTCACACTTGGAGAACGTGGAGGCTGTGCACAATCCAGTCCAGTGCCAGGGCTAAGGATAGGGTACAAAGTTTAGCAGACAACAAGTCACCGTTTTGTATATGAGCTGCCTCCACACCAAGGTGGGGAAATCCTTGAAGGTTCCTGCCCTGGCCAGCCCGGGCACGTGGCTGTGTGTTTCATCCTGCCTGGCATTCAAGTGGTGGGTGCCAGCAGGAAAATGCCTAAGGGCAGTAAACCAACTTCCTGAGAACATGCTGCTCCTTCACCCCGCAGCCAACAACAGCGATCACCTTCAGTGCAACAGACCCAGCCTTGCTTCTGCAGGTATGTCCCTCACCTGCTCCGGGGTGCAGGACTTTTCCTCTGCAACCTGCTGGAATGGGTGTGCCAGCATAACTGGGAGATATTCAGATACAGGATGGCTTAAGGCAGTGGAAATGATGGGAAAGAAGAAGGAAAAATCTTCTGAGGGGAAACATCTGTTCTCGTTACCATTAGCTACAAGTGGTACCTTTTTAATTATTGAGATGCTGGAGCTGGCAGAGGTTGTGAATTGACTTGGTAATTATTTAGGAGAGCCCCAATTGCTGGCAAGGATTCCCATGTAGTCATTTTCTATCTGGATAGAGGGAGAAATAAACTCTTCAAGTATTTATTATTATTACAGCCTGTCAATTATGAAGATTTATTCATTCCTGCTGAGTTACCTCGAGACTTGGCTTTATCACTTCACTGCTGCTGCCACAACACTATTATATATGTGAAAATGTGAAGGTGAGGCATGCTTTTTGAAGTTAGACACAATTCATCTTCCTGAGTTTTGACAGCTCCCCACCATGTACAAGATAACACTGTCTAACACACCGACCATGGCATTACAGTCTGCTTTTCTCAGGTTTGATTCAGCACAGCTTCTTAGCTCACACACTGTAATATCTTTAAGCAAGTTGAAAGTGCAATGAGACCAAGTCTTAGTGTTTTGCACAGCTATCCTGACTGCTGTATAAAACACCCTGGTCCATTGGGCTCATGTGCTGCGGAGGTCGTATTTAAGCCCATTGAAATTGGGATTTCAGTTGGTAAATTCCCCATCTTTCAGGTCAGTCAGGTCTTGAATTTAGGGCAGGTTGACCAAGATCTTAGGAAAGGTGGGGATGTTGGTGTCTTGCTCTGTGTAGCTCATTTAAGCCTGTTCATGCATGCAATAGAGACTCAGCACAAAGCTATTGTTTTCTGGTCCAAGAAGGAAGTGGTTTATGGTGCCATTTCCCTTGGGATTTGTGTCCTTTCCTTTCCCCTTCCTTTCCCTTTCCTTTCCTTTCCTTTCCTTTCCTTTCCTTTCCTTTCCTTTCCTTTCCTTTCCTTTCCTTTCCTTTCCTTTCCTTTCCTTTCCTTTCCTTTCCTTTCCTTTCCTTTCCCTTCTTTCTCTCTCCCTTTCCCTTTCCCCGCCCTTTAAAAAAAATAATAAAAAAAAGAGAGAGCAGCAGCCTTTTACGGTTTTGTTGAGTGAGGGGCAGATTTACTGGGGCAGAATTGAGAAGACAAGAGAATGGGAGTCCCCCCTCATTCAGACCTTAGTTGGAGAGACTATGCCTCAGGAAAACCTTCCCCATCTCTTCCTTCCCAGTTCCCTGTCTGCCTGCACAGCTGCCTGTCACACTGCTTGCACTGCCCCCCAGGGTACACACTCTCTGGATGGTAGGTGACTCCAAAATTTGCTCTCACAGGCTTTATTTTGGAAGCATCTGAAAGACATGGACTGTCTGTGAGGATTTGAAGCTGCCTTGTGTGCTGTAGCCAGGACACGGAGAGTGCCAGCAGTGAGCCTCGAATGGGTGGGACCCCTCCAGTCCCACCCAAACCGGGTTTCTGGGCAGGGGACTTGCCATAAAAATGCTCTCTGCAGTCTCATCCCAAGCAACTGTGGCAATTTGGGGCCATCTGCAGATTTGCCACCTCACTGCTCACCTCTTTTCCAGATCATTAAGGCATGCATTAAAACACCACCGGCCTTCAGACCGAATTTGCGAGTCACTCCCACAGCTAGCTGGGAAAATGATCCCAGCTCCTTATTTTCGGCCTCCATCTCTGTTTTTGCTTTCCCTCACATGATGGGGCGATTTCCCAGTCATGGTTATGCAAGGTGTGTTAGTCAGGATCCCTCACATCCTACACAGAATCAGGGCAGGAATTTCTACCTGAGCCTTTGGGGAAGAGCAGGTGCTGCTGCTGTGCTTGCCAGCTTCCCAGCTGTGTGCAAGGTCTTTGCTGCCTGTGTCAAGGTTGTGCCATGCAACTCTTCCAGAGGCACGGGAGAGGCATTTGGGGAAGTTTCTTCTGGTGGTGCTGGTCTGCTTTGCGGCTCTTTGCAGGAAGCTGTGCTGCACCTGTAATCTGGGATAGGTAGAACCTGGAAAGAAAAGATATAAACAGCAAAACCAGAGTCACTGCCAGGCCGGGCAATTAGTTTTATTTATACAAACATGCCTCCCCACTGTAGTTTTTGCTTCACTGGCTTATGTTCATTTTTCTTCCTCCTCTCTTCTTCTCATTGTGGGGCCATGAGTTTCCCAGCGTTTTCCTCTGGCTGGTCACCAGCCCTGCTGCTGGGTCAGCACAAGCGCAATGCCCAGGGCTGCTGTGCAATAACCACGGCAGACGTGCCGTGGGGGTCTGCTCTCTGCACCCCATGCTTCCCCCCGCCTGCCGGTTTTGTGGAGCTGCTCCTGAGCTCACTGTGAGGGGCAGATAGCTCATTAAACTGCTTGCTGCGCTCTGCAGCATTCCCACTCGGCAAGGTCATCACTGCCACCTGGAGCCCTTCCTCCCACCTGAGGGAGAGGTGGAGGGGAGCCTGCTGTGAAACCTTCCTGTATGCTAAACCATGCTTGCTGAAAATACACCATGGGATAGAGCCCTGAGGGGCCAAAACAGCCTGGAGCCAGCCTCAGATCATATCTTCCCTGTCCACCAATCATTTTAAAGGGAGGCACACAACCCCGGTCATATGGTTTGTACCTTAACACATGGGATGGATGGCAACCACATCCTTTGCTGCCTTCCCTGATTGCCAGTGCAGAGACCTGGCAGCTCCATGGTTGGCTGGAGCATCATCCCAGATCTCAGCCATGAGCCTGGACATGGACAAAGCACAATCCTTTCTTCCGAGCATCCAGCCACTCAGAGGACCCAGCACTGGGGGGGGACAGGCGGCAAAAAACCCCATCACCAGGTGTGGGTTCTCTTGGGGTGGTGGGGAGTGCAGAGCCCTTGGCTGTAGGTCTCGGCCAGAGTGGGGGATGTTCGCAGCCCCGGGGTGTCAAGGTTCAGAGGACTCTCCAGCCCAGCTGGGCTGTATTTTTTTTGGATGCACCGAATGGAAAATATTAGCCTGTAGACAAAACAGACTCTGTGAGGAGGAGCACGGGGCCGTATGCCTGCTGCAGGAGCCGGGCCTGGAGCAGCAAGCTCCAGTACGGCCAGCTATGGGCTGCAGGGGGGCGATGCTGGCACCATCCTCAACCATCCCATGCTGGGAATAGCTTTTACTGCTGCAAGTCACCTGGGCACACTCCGTGGAAAAGTTTAAAGGTGAAAAGTCCTCTTTTCCTTCCCACCTCCTACTGAGGATGTTGGGGAAGGGTTCATCTGCCTGTGTCTCCAGAGATAATGGGAAGGTGGCCAGCAGTTGGTCTCCTGGTCTAAAAATGGCTCTCTTTTGTAACAAACATCCCACTGTCTTTGGCAGGTAGTAACCACAAAACAGGAGGTCTAACACACAAGCAGGACAGGGCTTATCTCCCTGTGTGATAAATATGGAGTTGGAACCTGCATCACACCGGAAGTGACAACCTAGAGCAGCCCCACAGACACATATAGGGGAAAATCCCAACTCTGGGCGTGCACCTCAGGTCAATTTTCCATAGTTCTTTTTGTCTCCTACTTTAAATAAACCCAGAATTCATTAATTTAGACCCTCTGTTTTTCTGTACCATCTGCCTGTGGGCCAGCATAGCTGAGAATACCTGGAGTCAGCTCTCCTGCCACCTGCTCCTGCTGGGTTTTCCTCCTCTAGCAAAGCTTTAACCTTTGGTTTGCAGCCTGCTCAAATGTGGTTCATTATTAATTGGCTGGAAAAGCGGGGCCACTTTGGACTTTTTGCAATGGACTTCTGAAGCTCCTCCTTCCCACCTGTCTTCTTGCATGACCTGGCCTGGCCAAGCAGGACAAGCAAAGCCTGTCTCTGAGCTCAGCCAAGGAGAATTGCAAAGGAGGGCCACACTGCATGGCATCCCGCAGCTCCTGTGTCCAATGTCCTCTGCAAATCCACATCTGGATGCCAGAACTGATGGAGGGTCCTCAGGAGGAGGTACTGATTTAGGGACAGCCTTGTTTCTACCCTGCAGGACGGCACAGCCTTCCCAAAGCTCTGGTTCTACCAAGCTAGGCTCTGTCTTGCTCCCTTGCTGACCCATCCGTGTTCAGGCCAGAAGAGACCATCACCATAATCTGGTTTTATCTTCTCACAACTCAGCTGTAAATCTTCACCCAGTGATTTCTGCACGGAGATCACAAGCACTGCCAGAGGTAGCACGTGGCTTTTCAGACATCCAGACCTGATTTGAACATCATTACAAAATTCTTTGGAATCTCTTCAAAAGGGTATAAATACTACCTGTGGCTTGTTTAGATGGGAAACACAGCTTTCTGTCCACCTATCCTGACACAGGTCATGGCAGGCTGGGTGCATGGCCCAGGTGGATACACGTCAGCTCCCACGAGAGGCTACACACCTCCAACACAGCACTGGTGTGGAACATAAAAAAACCATCAACCTCCCCCAGAAGATGGGATCAGGATGTTTCCATCCTGGTCCTTTTGGGAAGGGGAAAAGCAGCAGCTCACCATCTGAAAGCATAGCCCAGCTGGTGGGTCTTCCAGGCGGGTGCTTGCGGTACAGTGCTCCAAGGCTCTCTCCCCAAACCTGGGGCTAAGTCCCCGCAACCTGGGGTGCCTGCACAGCCAAAACCCCCTGCTGCTGCTGCCACAGCCCTGCTGAGGGACCAGGGGCTGGGGCAAACCTTCCACAGCTCTCCAGGAAGCACTGGCAGTCCAAAACAGACTTAAAACCCAAGCTTTCCAGCTGACCTTCTTTTTGTAGTCCTGGAGGGAACTTTTGGGTACAAAAAAACAATCCCAAAGACCTAGAAATAACCCTGCGCTTCTTCAACAGGGCCAGTTGTATTTTGAGATATGTAGAATATTATTGAACACTGAGACCTCCTGCTAAAACTGTGGAGGAGATGAAAGCCCCTTAACTCCTTTTCTCCTCTCACCTGAGCTGACCTTCAGGCCTGGGAGTGCTTTTATTCGAGCACATTCCAGGACTCAGGCGGTGGCCTCGTGCTTCACGTCCTCCTTGATCGGGACAAGGACATGCATTTGTCATTGATGTTCTCTGCTCCTTCTGCGTCAGAGAGCTCTGCTTTGTTTCTCTTCCCAAGGCTAGCCAGGGAATACACAAGCGATGTTTAAACAAGCAATGGACATATTATTTCATTGAAATGATAAAAAAAATAAATTAAAGGAACCTTTTGTTTTATAAACCTGAAGGCTCTGGCCTAGGCCCTCTGACAACATCCCTTCAGCACAAAGCAAACCTAGAAGAAACATGACAACGAGATATATTAGCAGCTTGAACACTCTGCTCAGTTTAAAGCTATGTGTTATTGCAGGTCTGAAATGTTATTTCTGTTGGATATACAAAACCTTGCTCTTCTTACAGATTTACTTCTTCACTCCTCTCAAGCTTGTTTCCAACAACATGTTGTTGTGCCTTGTCTCCAGAGTCTGGAGCTCACTCATCTCACCAGGGCTGATATTGCCATGCTTTACTCAGCTGAGTGCACCCAATGTTTTTGCCAGTTGCCTGCTGCTGCCCCAACCCTGTTTCAAATACCCATTTCAGGAAGAGAAACCTGCTTGCTTGGGCAGCAGCAAAAGAAAAGGCTGTTCTGAACTGGGGGAATGAATAACCATCCCTTCTTTAATGCTAGTAACTTTAAAAGGCATTAAAATAGAAGGCTTTCAAGGTAGAAAAATCCCCATCACCAGGCTACAGATGCTGCAGAAGATGGTCTCATTATGAGCAAAGGATGTCTGAAAACAGATATTCCTTTTAACAAACACTCCAGTCATTGTCTTGAAAAAAAGCAGGTCTGTCACCTGCTCTGCTCACCTGTGAATGTGCATTGCCTCCAAATTCAGAGTTTCTTAGATCATTATATTGTCCACAACGGGGTTGCTGCCTGCAGAGAGCTGCGGATCCCTGTCCCCTGCGCACACGCACACACACAGACACACACACACACATTCTCATGTCAGCAGCTATCTTTATGGCCATGAAATCCCACGAAAACAGATGGTGCTGTAGTAAAACTATGATAAACAGAGTGATTTACATACACAGGCAACTTCAGCTCTCATTAAGAATAAATTAAGTAAAGAGACCCAAGATGCAAGCAGCTTACCAGCTCCAGCTCCAGGCACTCCCAGCATTGTTGATACCTGAGTCTGGGATGCTGCTGCAGTCCCAAGTAATACTGAAGCCTGGGAACTACAGATTTGCATTTCATTTCTAATTTGAGATGGAGTGTGCACCCAGAGCTTCAGTCTGAGCCCACCTCCAACAGAAGCCAAAGGAAAAGATGATTTTCTTAGATTTTAAGATTTTAAAGTTGAAGCTGAGCCCTGTGGTGCAGGTGTTCCTCTCTTCAAAGCTGGAGCCCAGCACCTCTTGGCCTGCTTCCAGCACAGCTGCCTTGCCAACAGCCCCCAAGCCTCCCATATGCTCAATGAAGTTGGTAAGGACAAATCTGTCCTCTTTCACCTCCCTTTTGGCCATGGCCTCTGGGCCAGACTAGCCCAATTATCCAGAATGGGTTGGCCAGGTATGAGCCCAGCACTCCCAGCCCCCTCCCAGGGGAGGTCCTGAGGGCTCTGAGTCAAGGACAAGCATGACAGCGGGAATGGTGCGACCACACAGGAGCACACCTCAGCCCACCTCCCCTGTGGACTGGGGAGGGAGGAATAAGCATCCTTTGGTCCTCCTCTGCTTGCTGGGAGTGTGCATGGCCCCTCCAGCAGCTCCCACTGCCCCTGGCTCTGCCAGCCTGGACACGGAGCCGACAGCCAGAGCAGACAGCCAAGCCCTGGGCAAGGGCTATGCAGTGCAGCACCTTTCCCTTTCCAGAGGGATTTTGAAATGATGGGCTCGGCCAGCCCTTGGCCAGACACAGCTGCTGTACCTGGAAAGATAAAGGGTAAAGCCCAGAGATTCTGTCTCTGCTCCACAGGGCTCCCCGAGGGCTTGCCAAGGCAGCGTGCCTCTCCTTGTGACCCCTTATGTGTCCCACGGGATTTGCTTTGTGAGAAGGAGGGGCAGGAAGGATGAAAATCCAAGACGAAGCACAATTAAAGCCACTGGGAACCTGATGAGCCAGCTGGTCCCCAAGCAAGCACCCTCAGGGACCTCCCCCAGGGAGCAGGCTCCAGGGGATCTTGCAGCAAACTCTCTGGGTAGCCTCTTCCCACACAGTACAGCCTGCCTTGCCTTGCCTTTCCTAACACTTTAATTTTCAGGATTTTCACCTGTGTGGTTTAGTTTTTGTTCACAGTGTGTTCCCATATGGTTTAATTTGCACCTCTAAAATTAAAACAAGATTCCTTGCTGTTAGGGGGCAGCAGGTCTGAACACCAAACCACAAAATTTTCTACTTTTCTGTCCCAATGAGCTTAGTCAAACTCAAGGTTCCTTGTAACTCTGGCATTCCTTAGCCCAGAGCTACAGGAATGGGGAGCTGTGGCAATGCCAGAAAATTTTCATGGAAGACTTTTTATGTGTCATCAAGCTGTACAATTAAATGGCATTGAAAGGTGCCAGATAAGGAACTCTGAAATTTGCATTTAATTTGGTGGATGGCTGTTTTTTTTTAAATCCACCATTAATCACTGCTCATGATATTCTCAAGGAGCAAAATATTTCTTTGCAAAACTGAGGCTACTGTACTCCTGAAGTGGGAAAAAAAAGGGGCGAGAGCAAGTCAGGAGCCTGTGTCAAATGTGTGCAGCATATTCTGGAATACCATTAGAAGGCTGCAGCTTCCATGTGCAGCATGGATGGAGATACACTCAGAGCTCCCTGAAGCATGGGACTCGTGTAGCTCAGGGGAGACCTTCCCCACTGGGCTGGTAGACTGGGTGCTCTGAGTCCCTTCAGCTCCTCCCTTTCCATGTCTAATTCCAAGAGGGAAAGCTGGCCAAGGTGATTCACTCGGCAGGAATGTCAATATAGCATTTCAGGCTGCGAGGAGAGAAAGCAGCCATCCTGGCAGCCAGCCCCTGCCAGCCCCTGCCCTGCTGGAGATGAAGGAGATGTCTAGGGAGGGCATCAGGAAAGCACAAGCATACAATGAATCTGTCCCACGGAAATTCCATCCAGTGACTCATGGACATCACCTGCTTGAGATGACATCCTTGACTTTAGTGGCCCTTGAAGGATTTTAGTTACTTAAATTTGTATAGCTGCCTTCTGACCCTTGACAAAGCTTCCAGCACCTACACCCTCCTGTGCCAACAAGTTCAAATGGCAGTGAAGTGCTGAACCACTATTTGCTCCCATTTCTTTCAAACATGCTGCCTAATAAATTTACTTTATTATTTCAAGCCTGGTGAGAAGAAATGAAAGTTTCTTACTGTTTTCCTTTCTTTCATGGACCTCCCACATGTTCACCCTTGCCTTGCAGCCATCTCACTTCCAGTCTATCCAGCCCATCCTCCCACAGAAGCTGTTCCCTATTTCTGTCTGCCTTTATTCCCCCCAGCAGTGCAGCATTAGCTGTGTTGATCTACCTGAGGCATCTCACAAGGAATCAGTGGAGGTACAGGTAGAAGAGCCACATCATTGAGATGATCTGTCTGAGATCATCATGTTATGCACAGTGTCACCTTTGACGTGGAAAATTTCACCATTGTCCCCTGGATGCATGCTCAGCCATGGGGATGATGCTGCTGGACATGACTGCGAGTACAATGGCAGCTCCAGACTGCTCGAGTTCAGCTCCTGGCATGACTGAATGATGGCAGGGATCACTTGGACCATCTTGGAAAGCAGCACAAGTGAAGAAGGAGCAGCACGACTGCCTCAGTTTCTCAGTCTTTGCCCCAGAGTACCCAGACAGCAAACACCGAGCCCACACTAGAGGGAGGCTCAGGAACAACCACTGAGGAAATGTTTTACTTCACATCCTGAGAAAAGAATACTTCTCTTAGGCAGATAACAGGCTGGAGGGGGTGGATGCATCTCCTCCCTCTCAGGAGGAGCAGAGGGAGAACTCTCCTGCTGGGCAACCCCTTCCCCCTTTGCCTTGCTGTTCCTGAGCTCATGAGCATCTTACANCCCCCCCCCCCCCCCCCCCCGCTTGAGTGAGGAATGATATTTTACCATCATTAAACCAGGAAGGCTGGCAATATCTCATATGTTGTCATATCTGCCTGGCTTTAAATGTGGACCAACTGTGAGGTGCATTGAGGACCAAACCCATTCACAATCTATCCAATATCTCTCTCTGTGTCTGCCAATGTTAGGGACCTACCTTGTTCAGTCTTTTCTGCTGCAGGTTCTGTTCCAGTCCTGACAACGTCCCACCTTTCACAATTTCATGCCCTTTCTTGTCTGTTCACTTGATGGGGAGCTGAACAAAACCAGTACAAAAGGAGGCTATGGCAAAATTTGCACTGACATTTGCTGGCATTATTCTTGTTTTCTGGCAACTTGAATGTGGAATGTGTCTGATATTTATCTGAGGAAAAAAAAATGTCACATCCTTTCTTTTCCTCCTGATATATATTAAAAAATTAGAAAGGCAATCTGGAAGCTTTTAAAGGCCTATGTTCTTCCACCAAAGACAGACACAGATGCCTAAATGCTTAAGCACAGATGCACAGCATGCACCCCAAGGAGATTACCCTTCAGGAGATCCTTCCTCATGCTGGATTACTTCTAAATGATGCAACGTGATTCTAGTCTTTGCAGTGCCACACTTGATGTTCTGGGAATTGCCTGGCCATGTTTGTACCACTGTGGGCCTTTTACACCCCCACAGTCCCCCATGGGAAAATGTCAAAGTGGATGGCTGCATGTTCCCCCGTCCTTGGTCAGTCCTGCCTGCTGGTGTTCTCCTGTAATGAAAAATATCACATCAGCAACACCTTCTTGGGTGGAAATACCCAGCCCGAACACTTGCCCCTCCTAGTCTGTCAGGTGTCATTTCCCCTATTTAGCTCAATTTGTGTCTTGTTGCATGGCACTTTGGTGGAAAGCCTAGGGACAGGACCAGTGTGAACTACAGCCATGGTTTCTGGGCTTGCAGATGTGTGGATGTACAGCTGTGAGCCTGAGTGCTTTCATGTGTCAATATACGCATATGCCAATATGTGAGCAGATCAGAGTATTTCCTCTGCGTGTTTGTCATTTATTATAATGCATGGCATTAAAAAAGATAGCACAGTAGATGTAATATGTAATGCAAATATCATATGCAAATAATTGACTTTATGTCACAGGGAGAGCAACAGAAGACAAGGAATCCGACTCTCAGCGGGTCTGTGAGGTTCACATTTTACATTACATCCTCACTCCATTGGCTGGGATGGCACGAGGAAAATAGCTGTCAGTAACACTTTGTGTGGCAGCAGATGCAACGTGCAGAGCTGCGAGCAGGCTGATGCAGTTCCTTTTATTACCCAGATTGAGGATGGCAGGCAATTTACTTGCTAAAGGCCAACAGCAAGTAATCTTTTCCCTGTGAAATGAATTTAGGCAGCTTGAGGTGGGGCCAGAAAGCAATTAAATATATTATTAAAGCAGGGCAGGAGATTGTAATCATACATATGTATATTACGTACTTACGTATAGAGAAAGGCAAATAAGTCTGCAGCCACCTTTGGAACCAATATATTCAAGTCTGAGATGCAATAAGGATGGAAATTAAGTGCTTATCTTCCTCTGTTAATGTGTAATCTTCCCCTTTAATCAACTGCATTAATTATTCCATCACACCGAGTTTTTACATTTCTGAAAAGAAGGAAAGTTAATTTTGTTGTGGTTGGTGGCTTTTGAGAATTACCTGGGGCAGAGCACAGCAGGGATGAGGACAGGCTGGCTGCCGGCTGCCTCCCTCCCCTCGCAGGCGCCCTGCTAGCGGGGTCCTCACCTCCTGCTCCAGGCTGAGCCCTCCTGCCCCGCCGGGGCGGCGAGATTCCCGCAGCATCTGGTGACAGAGGGATACTCTGCTCTGGATGTTGTCTGTCGTCAAGGAGACAAAGTATCCAGATTATCAGGCCTAGCGATAATATGATAGACATCCAGTGAAATACATGCAGCTTTCAAGAAAAAAATCAGAAATCTTCCACGGTAGGACAGGAATTTTGCCTCCCTTACCTAAGAGGTCTCATTTATCCAGTATACACAGGAAACAGGGTTTGCTTTTGGCTGTAACAAGGATGCAGACTGAGACGTGCTACTTACATACAGAATGTTAATAAATACATGGCAGGAGAATATTTTCCTCTATCATAAGGGCAACAGCCACAAAAAAGCCTGATTAAGTACACTCCATTTATAACATCTGATTGCAAAAGGTAATCCTTGCTTGCTGAGGACGTGGCAGTCACGGGCACAAACCACAAACTGAGCAAAAGATCGTCAGGGCTTGGGGCAAAGGGTACCACATCTGGTCCACGGGTGAGCCTCAAAAACCTTCCGACTCCACTTCCACAGGGGCAGAGTGAGCACGTTACCCTGTGGCTAAGGAGGGTAAAGCAGGGATCCCCAAAGCAGCATTTTCCCTCCTGGAATAGCTGATATCTGAAGGCAGACATTGCTCTGCTGAGATCTCTTCACTGCTCTGAGACGTCAGCACCTGTGCTGAGCCCATGTTGCTGCTGCCGTCGCAGGCAACATGTTGGGGCTGAGCCTCCACTGCCAGACCTAGATGTGTAAACTGCTGCAGCTCTAATTAAAAAATGGATATTTTTCTTCCGGGGCTGTAAAAAACAGCGTTATAGACTGAGGTCAACACAGGAAAAACCAAGTCACTCTCTTTACCCACTGCCCCTTTAGACAGAAAGATTGATATTTCCCTACATTGAGCACACACCCCATGTACTGATTTTGATAAAATTACAATTTTCTTTGTTCAAGCAAAGTGTGCTGATATTATTAAAACATTCCAGATCCATTGTGTTATCAAAAACCTTTCAGTTAACACAAAAGTCAGTTGAAAAGTGAATTTTAATTTTAGGGCGCATTTCAAAATTTGTCATTTACTTTGGGATTAGGAGTGGAATAAATAAGGAAACTGCAGGAACAGAAATTATCCCGGTAATTTTTATATTAACTGACACGACTCTCACATTAACTGCTTCAGGGTTTTATTGCAGGACATGGTTAAATTCAAACTAATGAAGTGAGGTCAATATACAGGCCAAATAACGCAACAGCTGGCACAGTGCTCTAAGAACTAAAGGAGGTCACTAAAAACAATGCCAGCTCAAAGTGGTTTATCTAAAATGTACTTTGTCAAGATAACCAGCTGCCTTTGATGAGATGATAAATTTTGCTGAAAGAGATAAAACGCCTTGGACTTGGTACTGCGTGACATTAGCTTAGAAACAAGGATGGCATGAAATCAATGTGTCAATATTACATGAAATTAAGCAAGTACAAGCCGCTTAATGTCCACATCACAAAGCAAATTGTAAATAAGAATCACCTTGTGTGCATTGTATGCAGGCCACTTTGGGGATTATGTATTTTGTGTCCATTACAGCTAATATTTTTGATAACTATTTAGAAGAAAACTTAACCACCACTGACGATGCTTGTGGGTGATGCAGACCTTGGGCGATAACAGGAATACCAAAGAAGGGATAGCACACATCAGCGTCACCCGCACCTGAGCAAAAAACACTCAGCTGAGCAGAGGCAAACATAAACCCATAAATCTGAGGGCCAGAAGATGTTGATGAGGCAGGTGAACCCATGCCCACACACAGCTTGTGAGGTGAACTAGTCCAGTGAGAACCCTATTACAATTTAATTTCCTAGAAGATCCTGGCAGAGCCCCCACAGGCATATGCATCAGCTAGCCTTGACCACCTCAACGTTTGGATGCCTCCTGAGTTCCTCCTCCTGTTTGTTGACTTGCCTGTTACTCCTGCTAAAGGCTCCTCATAGCTGCCACACTCTCTTTAATCCTGGTTTTGAGGCATTGCACTCCCTACAGAGGCAGGACTGCAATTATATTCCACCTCGACTCGTGGCCTCCCAGCAGGCTTCCTGCATTCAGCCTGCCCCTCGGGAACAAGGGACACTGTCCCTTGCTTGGCTCATCCCTGGGGGCCTCTGGACTGCTGCTGGTCTGGGATCTCTGGAGGACTCGCTTACAGGCTCAAAACATCCTTCTTTCAAACATGACAAATAAATCTTTGCCTTAATAGCCTCACATTCTGTGCCATCTTTTATGTCCTCTAAGGATGTTATATGCCACATAAAACACATGAGGTCATTAAAGTTAAAGTGAGAAACTAATTAGCCCATATTTACATTGAGGGATGCAAATAAATTATGTTATTCAAATATCAGGCATGCCTTTTTAAATATTGGCTAATATTCTAGCAGAATCCTCAGGTTATAGAGATCACGGAAGATGTTTAATTTACAACAAGCACACAAATGTATGACTACACTGGGGTAACACTGACACCAGGTAAGAGATGACCCTAATACCACCTGCAAAGCTGCACTGAAGGCGTTGCTACAGGGACTCTTACAGCTGCTGCCTGTCACAGGAGAAACAAAGAGCTGTGGACCCTTCCCCATGAGCCCATCAGCTCTGGCCCCAGAGGCTACAAGGTGCTAACATAAGTTGCAACCAAAATATATCCTATATCCTCAAAGGAACCAATTGCCAAAACAGAGGAAGGATATTTAATCTGTTGTCCAGTAAAAACTGAGCACCTGCTGCTTCCTTCTGTTTGCTGCTTTTATTGGGATCTCTGCTATGCTCAGCTCCTATTTTCATGAAACTTGTAGGAACTTAATATCTTCGCACCTTTTGTTCCTCTGTCAAATTTGTCTGAGGGCAGCCAATGATTCCAGTGTAACAGCAGGGAATGCAAAAGGAGCAAGCAAGCGATTGCATAGCTGTATTTCCTTACGAAGTAGGCTAAAAATAACAGTGACCTTTACGAGCTCTATTTTTCCTTGGTTTGGAGCAGAGTTGTGAAATTTGGCAGGTGCAAGAGACCTTTGGGGTGTGCCTTCTGCTGTTCCTGTGAAAATCTTCTCAAATTTGGGCTAGGTATAAGCCTTTGGAAAACAAGACCATATGTTAAGAATACAGTTCAGAAGCATGTAAGAACTTAAGCAATTCAGAGGAATTCCCAGATAATTTCAGCTTCCCTAAGTCTCACGCTACTTTCCTACTCTGTGCCACTGCCTGGCTCTGGGGTCTCCACCTGGATATCCCCAAGACCCAGTATGAATACAGTTTCTTCAGAACTCCCTTTTCTCACCCTGCTAAAGAACACAGCTTAAAAGGATGTTCAGAGCAACAGCATGAAGAGACAAGGACATGGAGCAGATGGTGGATCAAGGTAGTCCTGAGTCACCACATACTGCAAAAGGCAGAGCCAGTGGACAGACTCCCAAACCCATTCCTTCTAGAATAAGGACTTGCCACCGAGTATGCTTCCAGACAAAAGCTGTGCATGTATGCTGCATGCATTAATCTCTTGCATGCATGTATGTGAGTAAAATAATCCCAGTTATGTGGCATTGTCACACACACGGCCTCAATCTGAGATCTGACTGTGCTGCCACAACGAGGAAGAGAATGTTTGGCTTCATAATAGATTAGTCATTTGCTTGTAGTTTAAATAAGCCTCTGAGAAATTGTTGTCTTGACACTGTTTTCTGGCTGGACTGGTAAGAGTGGCTTTGAGCCGTGTCCGTGGAATATCTGCCTCACTGAACTGGAGGGGCGAGCAGTGACAGAAGGTGGTTTGATGACGTTTGCCTGAGTGAAGGACGCTTCCACAGACAGCAAACAAGTGCTCTTTTTACTCCTAATTTACACAAGCTTGCTTTAGGGGAAGGCGATTTTGAAGCAGAGGATGAATTATTTTGAGGTCCTTCATCCCTACAGGCTCCAGCCTGTTTTTCCCCTGGCACTGCATGGCCCTGCTCTGACCTGCGCAGGCCACGCTGGGAGTTGGGATGAGGCAGATCAGTGTGTGGAAGAGGAGTCACCAAGTGACCAAGTGTAGCCAGGGACATCAGTCCACCTGGAGCAGATTGATATGGGCACACCGGATCCCTAAGGGACCCAGGAAAGCTTGTCACAGCCACCAACACCAGGAGTTACTATGGAGGTTGCAGGTGGCAGGCACACAGTGATGGAGGGAAAATTAATGAGGAGTTGAATGAGGATTGGGATTGCTTGGGCAGAAAAGAATGAAATTGAACTGAAGGGTAAGAGAGAGACAAGATGGGAAAATGGAAAATACTATATTCAGTAGTGGCTATCAAATAGGATTTCTATCCTATGCACCCATGATGGCAAGAGTCCCATAGAAAAAATAGATTTTGATTAACATGCACTCAGCTACATTGATAATTAAAGTCTGCATATTGCAGGGACTGTTCAATTAAAATTGCACTACCTGTGTCCTTTTTAACAGCTCCTAATTTCCGAGGGGCTGACTTTGTGATGTTGCTCTGCCACTGCCGTTCTCTTGATCGAATTCCAATCCTTCAAGAGCAGTGCAGTGCCAGCTGATACCTGTTGGAGATCTCTACACACAAACCAATACAGAAATCACAAAGGTAGGGAGAGCTGGAGCAAGTATTTAAAGGAGGCATTAGCAAAAGGAGTGGCTGTCCTTGTGTAATGCCTTCACTGCATTCTGCATGCTGCTGTCCTGAAATGCCCACTTGTGGGCAAAATCCTGCTTGAGTCTGAAGTGACTCCAGGAAGAGACATCATGAGCCACAGGTTTAGCCAGCATTGCTGGCAGTGGGTTAAGGCTCTGCCCTTGCACATTGCCTGGTCAGGCTTGGGAGTACCCTGGCATGGGGAAACAAGAGGGTTGTGACACCCTTGGCCCCACTTCTGACTCCACCAGAGCCCACCTGTCAGAGCCCCGGCTGTTAGTAGGGTCAGACCAGACTGTCCTTAGTGAGCAGAAGGAGACTTTGCTTTTGAGATTAAGGCTGGCCTTGTGGTGCAGGCAGGTGCCTGCAGTCAGGTGTTTGAGCCCTGGCTGTAATGTGGGCCTGGGACAAGCCTGGCAGATCTCACACAGTGGCTCTCTTCATCATGTGGTGTGTCCTGGTGCTGTAGTCCTGCTGGGCTGATGGCTTGGGCTGACAACCCCATGCAGAGCCCCATGGGGACAACCTTTAGCTCCTGGGCCCTGTGCTGAGGCCTCCCTAGCTCAATGCACGGAGACATGGCACTGTCATGTATCAGACACCCATCTCTCCGTGCCCCATTTCAGATTGCAGACTGCATCCTAGTAAAAGGGCTGTTCCATAAAGGACTCTCCATTCTATTTGTGATAATCCAAAGCACTTTTCCTCTTGTTCATGGCTGTGTAACAGCCCTAGTGGCAAATGCATCAGCTGCTTATTCGGGAGAGAAATCCTGGCAAGGCTGAATGCAAATTTACGTAAGCCAAATGGCACGCAAGTTTTCCACTTGAAAAAAGAGAACACTGGCAGAGCCCCACTGATTTTCAGAAATATCTATTCTTTTAATAGCTGATGGACAGGTTCATTAGGTACCTATTTTTAACAAGATGAAATAGATTCTGAGTAACTGAAGTGACCAACATGTCCGTCCTGAGCAGACAAAACTTGCATGCAGTCGCTGGGGATTTTTCTCTCATCAAAATGTGGCAAAGGCTGCAATAATTGACTTCTGTGATGCTGAGGACTCCCAGTTAGACACTTTGCTTTCTTCCTGGTGATGGGTGAAGAATTTCCCACTGATCACAAAAAATACAGAGCAATCACATTTCCCCCAGACCTTTCTTAGCTAAACTCCCTTCTTACCTACCCTCCTTAATTTGAAAAAAAAAATAAATTTGGAGGTGGCTCTGTCAAGAGTACCACTGCCGCCTTGGCACAGTTCAGCTCTCTTTTTCTGACAAAATGCTGTGAATATTTCATGGTTGATTGTCAGCAAAATTTACCTGGGCAGGTGTTAAAACAGAGGACAACATATTGTGTATATATATACAGAATTGATCTTGGTTAGGAGTCTAATGAATTTTTAAGCAGATGGCAAACTGGGAAGGAGGAAAAACCGAGCAGATACAGCTCTAATCTTGTTATATAGGTTACATCTACTGGATGCCACCTGTGTCTCTGTGTCTGCAGTGTCCCCTTGGATTCAGAATGGCAAAGCCAGAACCACCGGAGTCTGGTGCTCTGAAGCCAGGGGCTTATAGTCTTATGGTAGACACAGTTTCTGATGCTTTCCATACTACTGCCAGTATGAACTGGGCCAAGCAGATCTGGGGAGATGCTACAGTGGTTTTGCTGGAGTCTTCAGTGAGAATAAGGTTGGATCATCAATCACTATCCCCTCTGACCATGTGCTGTGCCAAACAAAACTTTTCTGATGTCTAACGATTTGCAGCCCAAAGAGCAGGCTAGTATTTTAACAGATGTAGACTTGCCTCCTTTACCAATCCCTTATAGGAAGGGTTCATTGGAAGGTTAATGGGATGCTGAGAAGACTGATTAAAATTAAATTAATCCAAATTAAATTAGGGGAAAGTCAAGTAACCCAGTCAGTTCATAAGAATTCATAGGAAAAGTATTAAAAAGAAGCAGTTCAGACTGTAAAGAAACAAAGGATCTGGATCCAAGAGTGTCCTTGCCTAGGCATCACCCTGATGGATGGATGAGGTTGAGGAATTCGCACGGCTTGTAAGACCAGCCTCAGGAGCAGCCAGGAACACGCTGTGCCTGCTCATCAGCCCTGCAATACACCCAGCTGGCTCTGGGACAGCCTGCGGACTTCCCAGGGGACAGCGTGGCTGGGAGGACCTGGTGCTGGGACCTGTCGCACGCCGATGCAGGAGGTCACAGGCTCTGCCCTGCAGCTTCCCGTCCCGTCCCGTCCCGTCCCGTCCCGTCCCGTCCCGTCCCGTCCCGAGGGCTGAGCGCACGGCATGCGGGAGGGCGCTGCGTGCTGGGAAGCAGGAAGGCAAAGGAGCGCGGTCATCGCTGCCGGCACCGCGCTGCCCCAGCAGGGAGACTGCTGCCACACATAGCATCCATGGCACAGGAGGTTTGCAAGGTCTGCAGCCACTCCCAAGCGCTTTCGAGAAAGCACTTAGCACAGGGCAGGGTGTTTTAAAGTAATAGTAGTAGCAATCAAGTGAGCTACGTTCATCTCTAGTGCTATTAAAGTATTTCATAAAACAGCGAATCTCTCCCGCATATATGTCTAGGTTATCCACTCCCCCAACACATCCTCCAGGAATTCAGATCGTTATCTGCTTTCACATGCAACAAGGCAAGCTTTTTTTTCCCATCCTGTGAAGTTAGGAGAGAAACTGCTTCAAAAACAAAGGGTCGCAAAATACTCACTATCCTAAACAGCACAGAGCAGTTATCCTGTAGTTCAATTTGCAACACCCCTAATATAACATGTGCCTAATTTTCTTTTAATTTCAAAATATCTGTATAGCATTTTTCTTTGGATTTTTGCTTTTTTTGTTGTTGCTCTATGAACTAAGAGAGGCTCTTTAAACTCCGTAGTGTGCAATATCTCCTTTTAAGGAGGCAATCATCTCATCACAAGATGAAACAATACATATGTAAATGTACATTGATACATAAAAACTGAAATAAGACATCAACATCTACATTTTGATGCACTAATTTGGGCCTAGTTCTGTTGACACAGATGGAGTGAATTACTGGAGGAGAAAAAGCACATCTGTTAAATGTTATTGTTTAATTAAGCCATTAGCAACTGAAAGACAAGGGCCTTTAAATTATAGTATTTTATATTTATCCCAGCCCGTGGTAGTCGTATGGCTCCCCTAGCACTTCAAGCATGCTATAATCTTTAGTGCAATCAGCATAACAACCTCTCTGAAAGGGACCAAGAAGGGTCTCTCTCCCTGCCTTGCAGATGGGGAGGTGAGCTGCTTGGCATAGGAAATCCAGGCAAAGCACCGTGGTCTGGAGTTAAAGTTGTGACACTGACCTGCTTCGTTAGCCTGCATGGCGGAGCCTCACAGGACCTCTAAGGAAATCTTCACCTGGGGATGTGCATCCCTGAAAGCTCTGATCACTGTTCAGTGAGGGCTTTGCACCCTGGCATTTGTGTACACCCAGTTGAGGAGTTCTGGACACACAAAGTTTTCTACCTGAGTGCCAAGCTCTGCGTGCACAGCCAAAGAAATTGGCAATAATCCTTTATTACAGCCACAGGCTCTCTCTGGAAATCTTATTCTCCTGTTCAATTTTACAGGGAATAAATTTCCTAGCTGGAAGGAAATTTCTCTCTGTGAGAGGGAAGAAAATGTCTCTGTGACACACCTTACCAATGGACTTACTATGACACAGAGGGGAAGAAGTCTCATCTTGTGTTCCAAAAAGCCTTCAAATTCATCTGGGAAGGGTCCACCGCCGCTCCAAGGATGCAGGGGCAGCCAGTTCTGCAGACTGTCCCACTTGCCCCCTTGTTTAAGTCACATTTACTGTCGAAATAAAATTTTACAGAGGTCTAGAGAGCTTAGAGGTGTTAAGCATCCAGAAGCAGTGCAAAACCAGACACCCATAAAGAACAAAGCCTTTCAGCAGTTTTAGGGTGGAAGAGATGAACACCAGCCTTCTCTTTGCCCAGACAAGGTTCCTAGGTTCTGCTGTCCAGCAAAGCCTGGTAACTGTCATGATGGGCAAACAACAAGGTCATAAGCAGTGCCCATGAATTGTTTATTTAATTTTTCTGTGTCATTTACACCATCACTGCCAGCAAAGTGACATGTGATAAATAGAAATAAGAAATAAGAAATGCTTTCAGCTTTAAAAATAGAAATGTTTTTCACTTTAGCTGCTACAGGAGGACGGCCTGAGTCTGCTCTCACTTGTGCTGGCATAAAACAAAATTAGCTACACAGAAATGAATGGAGTTACATCTACCAAAAACTGCACAAATGGCAGCAGAACTGACCTCTTTTCTTTTAAATTTCTTCCTGCTCAATACTGTATGAACACCTTTTATATTTGATGCAGCAATCTTTTAGAGCTGACCCTGCCCCCCACATCAGAGCTGATGCCATTCAGGAGCTAACATGGATACAGCTCAGAGCAGAAAATTAGCCTTGGTGAAGGCCCACGCAATATGGGGAGTGATGCTTGGGCCAGCACAGAGCAATGTAAAGTGTCACCACAGAGGGCCAGCATTTGCTTTTCCTACACTAGAAAATATTAGAGCACAGCACAGTCACTGGCATCAGGGACAGTGCTCACGGGGCCCTCCAAGAAGAAACATTGAGGGACTCCTGAGGCTGCCCCATTCAGCTGTCTTTGTCCAGAGCCATTGACTTTGGCCAGGCATGATCAAGCCTTTGTGGGACCTAAGGAGATTGGCAGAACACATGGAAACTTCCCGAGGGATGTGCCAGGGAAAGGAGACAACATATCCCTCCTAATGAAAGCAGTGGATCACAGACAACGAATCCCTTCTCCCAAGGAGCTGGGTCCCAGTGCTCTACTGTCTGAGGTGGCAGCAATTTGAAAACTAACCAGAAGCCTTGCTGCTATCCCATAGTATTGCATTAAATAATTGAAAAATGAATAATTAAATTAAAAGAGGATTATTTCCCACAGGCAGGCAGAAAATTGCTGCCTGCACGACAAAGGATGATGGCAACACTTCATTTTCTGCAGTTCTCAGCAGTCAGGAGTGAGGTGATGTGAATAACATCCACAGTGGGCAGGAAGAGCCCCCCTGAGTCACGTTGGGTTTTTGGCTCACGGTTTATCCCTAAATTGTCTATCGCCAAGTGCAAGATTAGGGATTTCTAAAGAACAAGGAAGCAAATCAGGAAATATAAGACATTCTCTTTTTCAAGAATGTCACTCTTGGGGTGTGGGGGCATCTATTTACGTAGAGGTACCTGAGGGATTTGCACAGATCAGTCCCGTTGACTCACAGTCAGCTACTACACATATTTGTAGGATACATTCCTATGTTTAGTCATCTACATTTATTTTATTGCTGGATATGAAGAGACGTGCATGAGTGCTTTGTTCTGGCACTTTATAAGAACAGTATAATGGTACTATTATATTTTTCCCTAAGATGTATATATCTGTTTGAACAGACGACACATTGTAAGAGTCTGTATTTCTCATGAACTATAATTAAACATGAACAACTCTCCACACGGGATAACAATACTGTAATACACTTGCTCTCCTCACAAAAATTTAAACAAATCGACATGCTGAGTGAATAATGATCCTACATTTATGCAGAATTATTTTCTCTGAGTACCTACAAGCCCTTGGCACACTGATACCCTGACTGTATGAGGCACTACAGCAGGGTCTGAGTATGACCTGAGAGGAGTAAGTTGTCCTCTTCAACCCATCCACTTTCCCAGCGCCTCAAGCTCTCCTCACCCAGCCACTACACCCCGTTATTGTCCCACTTCCTGCTTTGTGCCTTTTGCATCTGGAAGTCCTGTTTTGATCCTGTGTGTAAAGTTCCTTCAGACAGCCTTCCTAAACCCCTCCCTTAAACTCATATTTGTCCAGTGAAGCAATTTCTTCACTCACTGCATCAGCGTTGGCTATAAAAGGTCAGGGTATTTTTCCAAGAGCTGTGACATTTTCCTTAAGCTCATCTTCTTGTCTCTACCTATCCAGTAGCTTTATAGTCCCCAACACGGTGGTCGTAGCTGTGACTGAGCTGTCAGAAACCATATGGCTGTGATGGTGCCATGGGATTCAGAAACACACATGCAGCATCAGGAGGGGTAAGGCTTCAACCCTGTTAGTTGTCCTTCCTCCCTTCACTAGTAGGTCCATACTCATCATCACATCCCATGTATATCTGGAAACCGTGACCCAGTGTGGGAGGCCCAGGGTTTCAACAGCAGATTTCTCATTCTCCACCCCCTGTGCCAAAGCAGATGGGCAGAGGAAGCTCGGCAAGTAAACAGCATGCTTGACACTATGGAGTGGTGCTGCAGCAGAATAATTTCTGAATGCCAACCCAGGGCCCCAGTCCCAAAACCAGCCCCTTCCTTCCTCTACAGAGAGAATGTCTGCAGGCTGCATTGTACGAGAAGACATCTTTTGTGAGAGGTGGGTTTTGAACACGGAAGCAATGAACCCATGCTGAAGCCCAGAGCCAAGGAGGCCCAAGCAGAGGAGAGGCAGGGGTGAGTGCCTGCCTGGCCTTGCAGACAGTGCCATTGTCCTCCTCTCACAAAGGTCCAGCAAACCGAGGCCAGCTCTCAGCCCTGAAGGGGTGGGGAGCAGCACAGCAGCTTCTCCCTCCATGTCAAACCGTGAACACAGTGGAGGCTGGTGGAGGGCTTATTTCTGTAGATGCCTTTTCATTAGAACAACCTTATGTTTGGTAAATGAGTCTCCAGTCCCTTCAGAAATGGCGTTGTGGTGACACATTCCAGGGCCAATCATCACCGATCCAAGACTAGCATTTACACATGCAGGAGTTGAAAGCTGGTATTCACACAGTACCTGGCATCAACGCTCCTCTTTCTGCCTATTCAGCTATTCCCTTATCTCAGCCTGTCTAATAGCCACAGGAATACAGTTGGTAATGTTCCCTTCTGTCTTGAAGCCCTCCCAGCTAAACTAGTGGAAAACATCTTTGTCCTGCTTAGCTCCAGTCCCAGCTCCCTCCACTGCTCCAGCAGGGGCTAAAACCGCCAGAGGGATACTATAATCCCAGCCATCTGGCAGGGGTCCCTGGGGGACAGTCCTCCAGCTCCAGACTGTCAGCATGCTGCCAGATGAGTGCTCCCTGCTGCTGGAACAACTCCCAGCCAGCCAGCCGCCTCCAGCCTTTCCTTCCCCCAAGTGCAGAAGAAAGAGCTGGTTTGGGGATGGGGGAGGAGGGAATTGAGCTTGGACCCTCCAGAGAGGCATTCGTTTTCTCTTGCTCATCAGGAGACACTAAAATACAGTTTTTGTGAAGGCGTGTCAGCCCCTGTGGTTTAATGCCAGCACTGGCTCTTTGCATCTTCAAAGCACTTCACCATCAGCTGGCTTTGGTCTCCTCTCAGGAAACACCAGGCAGCTGTGCTGAGACCAGTAGCATCATGCAGAGCCTGTCCCCCTCCCGAATGACTCAGGCCCTGCAAGGATACCCTTGCAAGGCAGGCAGAGTTAGTGTTATTCCCTCTGACAGATGGGAAAAATGAGAAGAGGTGCAATGACAAAACTCACCCAGGGCCTTCTTGCTAACCTGTGCTGTGAATGCCTGAATTCCTCAGCCCTGCACTCCAGCCAGTCAGCTCAAACTGCCTCTGGTTCTATTTGCTGCAAACCACTGACAAAAACATTAGTCCATCAGTTCTGGGTCAAGTCAAGGCCCCGTCTACCCCCGTATCCCATCTCTGATGAGGAGCTTGGGTGGGCACTGACAGAAAGGCTATGCCAACGAGACTGACAAAGAGCATCTCCCTCCCAGTATGCCTTGAAAAATGAGTGACGCCTTTCCATGCCCATCACCTCTTATAATGGTTAAAGCATTGAGTCACGCTTTTGGCTTACAGAGCTTGCATTGTGCAGGTCTGTTTGAATTGAAGAAAAGAAATGCTTTGATGATCTTAATCAGAACTTCCCTCTAAACACACGTTTCCATCCCTGCCACGGCGGGAGCAAACACAGCACTCTGCTACCCAAGAGCTCATGTCCAAAACATGCTTCCAGCCTCAAAGGTCACCAGAAATAGAGGGAAAAAATGTAACCCTGCTCTCAAGTTGTTAGCTAGACCAAAGATTCCTCTTCAGTCTGAAGAGGAAGAGGGTCTCTAGTAGACAGTGGAGAGATCTGCCCATTTCAGCCTGGTTCCAAAGCAGGAGCCTGAGGTGGAGAGGTTTTGGTGGGGTCTGGATGAGGTCCTTGGGAAGCACATCAACAGCATGACTGGGCGTATGGATCCAAGATCTAAGCCATGTCATAAGGGCACACAGCAACACTTCAGGCAGGAGCTGAAGAAGAGAGAGTTATTCACCATATGCTTTTGATACTCCCTTTTACCTTGTGAAGATGTTTCATATATTTTGCATCAGAGGTAAAATTTACCCAAAGAATGTGATAAACAGCATTGCCTTGAAGACAGTGCACAAACTTTACACTACTGGCAGATGAAAAAGTCATCTGCTCCCTAGCGATTTCCTCCTGCACGCACCAAAGAAGTCCAAGTGTGGATAAATTTAACACAGATGATTCTCATTTTTTGCTTCTGGAAAATGTTGCCCTGGCAGATCATGGAGTCAAGCTATGCATCTGTCACTCCCTCCAGTCAAGTCCTTGGGAATCTCTATTTATAGTCCTAGGCTTTGTACAGTTAGCGTCCATGCCAAAGCCTGCTGCAGTCAATGGAAATCTTGGGAAAAAAAGCATTAGAAATGTTTTATAAAAGCACAGTTTTGATGAGAGTATGTTAAAAATGTTAGAATATGTAAAAATATTCAAAAATATTTTTAAACATTTCAAAGAAAAATCTATCCAGGCAGTAGATTCTGAAATGAACTGTTGATGTGTGCTTGTGAAAATGCTCAGGGCAGTGAGATTACCTGACCACAGCATCTTGCCTGCCATGCACAGCACCTTGTGCCCCTCTGGCACTTCAGCCTCTCAGCTAGGTCAGAGGGAGTTTTGCATAGCTAACTCAGGTGAACTCCAATTCCACTTTACTCATCTTTCTGTTAAATAAATGCCATTTTGCAACTTCATTATTTGTGGTTACCAATAGCTGAGGAATCAGCAGGTGTTTACATCAATAAAAGCAGGGAGATTTTTCTTACTTCCAAAGTTTGCTGAGAAACAGCAGTGTTTCCTACAAGAATTTTTGGATGGACACCATCTCCCTCTGGGACTCCACTGCAAAATACTCGCGCTTTTTTTGTGTGTGACTTCATCAATGCCAATATATTTTCTGTCTTGGTCTCTTTCGGCTTTTGCCAGGTTTTAGAACGCCGTTGAAATTTGGTCTACAGGAATCTAGAATGTCTGATCTGTAGGTCAGATACGGAAGGGGACACACATACATGAAGGGGACACACATACAGAGCAACGCATGACCAGAAAACTTCAGGGTGATAAATGGATGAGCAAAAAATATGCATTACAGCTTTAAAATCCTGTGGCCACTGAAGTAAATAATAATAAGTTCTATATGCAACTCCAAAACAACAGCATTTCCAGCTTAGGTAACCGAGTCACAAAGTAAAATAAAATGCTGACCAGGAGCATTTGTAGATAGTACAAACACCATAAGACTTCTCCAAATAAACTTGGTTTCTCAAGGTTGAGAAAGGCTTATACCAACCTTGCTGAGACTTGCACAGCTGGCAGAGGCTTCTCAGCTGAAAGGATCTGGCAAGCCTGAAGCCAGTTTTAGCATCTCTTGGCAACAGAGCATGATCAAACCAAACGTTTTCCAGTGGTCCCACATTCACATGTATTTTAGTGTCATCTACAGCAAGTCCATGACTGAGGATATGTAAAAGAAGACATTGATACAGTTGCCCATGGGTTCCCCATGCAGCATCTGTATCACCAGATTTCCTGTGCAGATGCCCCAGTTTCAATATTTAGGCACTTCTGTGCTGAAAGAGCAAAGTCAGAGGTGATCCAGGCCCCACTCCTGCCTGCATGCTGCCCATATGGTTATTTGTTTGATTTAGCTTGTCTACCGACGGAGCATATCTTGGATGTGAAGATCCATAGGGCAGTATCCTTAGGGAAGACTGAGCTCAGCTGTAAAAACACTTACGGCACAGCATGTCCTGCACATTGCTTCTGCTCACCATAGACTTCCTTGGATTCTCAAAGTCTTGCTTTGGGAGCTGCTCTGTGCAAAAGGCAGTGGGGAAAAAAAAAACGCCAAGAATTTCCTGGTCAGTGCTGTCAGGTGGTTATCTCTGTACAGTATAATTTTCATGGTCCTGCAAAGCTAAGGACAGAAGGGCTTAGAAGGTCTGAAACTGAGGGCTCCTTTGCCCGGGACATCCATTAAACCTCACCTAGGAAGCGTTCTCACCACACATGTGGCCAGTCCATTACAACCAAAATTGTGAAATAGGTAGAACAATTTACTCTTACTCTGCATCTTCTGCTTTTTACAGCAAGAAGCTTCATCCATGATGTGGGAATCCCAGCCATAATTTCCTCCCCTAAGAGAGTAGGAATACATGTGTCCTAGATACATGTTGTGACTACCAAATAACAGGGTCTATCCTGGGGAGGTGCTCCTTGCCCAAAATAGAGACACTTGGCAAGAAACAAAGAGATTTGGTGGAGAAACAGAAGCTGTCAAGGGAAATTCTGCTGCTGCAACAGCAGTGAAGAGGAAGAGGCTGTAGGACAATGGAGGCCATCGAGCAAGGTCAGTACAAACTTCAGCCGTCTGGGTCAGGCTCCAAATTCTCAGCTTCACATCCCACCTGAATGTTGGAGTTTTAGAAATTTCCTTGTAAACTTCATGCAACTTCTTTTCCTCTTCATGAGGTTGATGCTGCTTTTACCTGCTCCTTTCACATGCCATGCTACCATGAGAACTATTTAATGTCTTTCACAGTGTCTGATGATAGCAAGTGGCTTTTTCATGCCTTGTGCAATTATCCTGCTACGTGCTGGGGAATTGCGTGTCCCAAGACTCCAGGAATGTCTGTTTCCAGGACATACCTGTTGGTTTTATAACATGCAAATATCTGTTAGCTGGTTTTGTAGCTTGGTGAAGTCATGAGCCAGTGAAATTAGAGAGTGAATGGCTTTACACTACAGAAACCCAAAGCAGAGCTCCAGTGTATGTAAATCAGTGTAGCTCCTCTGAGTCAGATGGAGCTGGGTCAATTTATTCTAGGTGAGGAGCTCTTGTAACTGGAGATATAGTCCCCAAACGGCCTGTAATAAGACACCATCTGCTTTTTCTCTTTTCAAGTGTGTTAGCACTGCATTCTTGCAGATGACTGCATGTTTTGCCACGTGCTGGCTCTTTGAAAACAGCAATGGACACTGATGTTTATCACATGCATTGCATGAGGTGAGAGGGAAAAAAACACAGCAAGAACTTGGCACCGCTTTAGTCTCATCTGAGCCTTGCCTTGGATACCAGGAGTGTTCCAGAGGCTCTGCCTGCCCGCTTTGTGCAGTCATGAACAACTGCCTTTGATGCCCGGGTGGCACCAGTTCCTGCCCTTTGCTGCGGCTTTAAGACACAAGGGCATTGTGAGTGCTTGGCTGCAGTTCTTAAGAATACCAGCACTTTGGACTCTTGGAGCAGCTGCATCCTTATCCCCGGCATCTGAAAACCACTTGTATTATTAAAGTGGCAGATTTCAGAACCGGCATTTCCCCACAACCACAGGTATTTAAAAAATCTAGCAAAACAAAATGGCACGCTGGGATGGTTCTTATGGGTCCTGCACAGCACTTAGGCCAGAGACAAAAAAATACCAGAGTTGGCTCTATGCAAGATGTTCTTGGATGTGGTTCTTCCTCTGTCTCTGGCAGGATACAGCCACTGTGCTAACAAAAACATGAAGACTCTTCCAGAAACATCACTCTTGAAACTTTTCATGGCCTTGTACTCAAAATGCTGCAAGACTCGTAACCTATTTAAGGTTGGTGATGCAGAGTGCGAAATAGTTGTCCCCAGGAAGCAGCTGGCTGATGGAAGTTCCACTGGTGTGAATAACCAGCACAATTACAGGGAAAGGCAGCTGTCTTGAACAAACTGTTAATGGGACAGTGAGCCTTTAACTGCTAGATCAAAGTGCAAATGTGTCCCAGAGCAGCACTGACTCACGTTATTTGATGTCCGATGGGAAACATGCTGGTAAGGCTCATTCCAGCTCCTTAACTCATCAGAATCATTGAAACTGAAGGAGCTGAAGCTTCCAACAAACTGCGGTGTTTCTGTTGGTCCTACCAGAATTGTATCTACGCCTTTGGAAACCTGACCTTACTTGTCTCTGCCACAAGAGTCACCACTGCCACTCACACAGACTGTCTCAATTTTTGGCCGAGAACAGAAACAGTATGAAAATGAAAATCCCATTTTAGCACTCATGTCAATTATTTATTCATGAATGCTGATTTATTCATCAAGATGTCTGCCTTCAGCTGTGATTTAACAGCTTTGCTAAACATGGGTTTCATTTAAGTAACAAGGAACTTCACTCTGGTCCTTCATTTATCTAATAAGGGCCAGCAGGGGTCCTTATTTAATAAGGACTGCAAATGGACTGATCTGAATTCTGGCTTTAATAGACAAAATTAATAGCAAAGATTAATTTCCACCACTGCAGGAATGAGTATTAGGATGAGCATTATCAGGAAGTCAAACTAAATGATTGTAATTTCTAAACCTTAATATCTATTTAGGTAGTCATTTTGCAATAACAAACAATTAGATCTATGCAAAAGGCAGATAATTAATAGGAAAAATAAGTGCTCTGTGGACCTTTCTGGACTATAAATATCTATCACCAGGTTGCCCAAGACTGTGTGGAACCAGAGTCAAAGATCGCAGTTGGCTCTCCCAGTTCTGTATTTTTACTGAATATGAAGTAATTAATTCATTTTTCAGAGAAGACAAATTACAGGTATGCCCAATTTAGATAAAAAAATAAAAGCCTTTTTACAGTTACCCAACCATGAATCACCAGGACTTTACATAGAGTGATAGCCACACAGTGCACGAAGGCTCTCTGTAATGCTGGTACAGCAAGTCTGGATTCTTGAATCCAGTGATATGAATTCTTAGTCTAAGCAAATTCACTCTGGAAAATGGGAAGTCCCAACACGGTGCTGCTCTTGCACACTTGAGCAGGCTCAGTAAGGATATTTCATACAGATGGTATAGACAGCAGTCAATGTACCTAGAAAGTTGATAAAGATCCAGTAGGAAACAAAAAGCAGTAAGGTCATCTGATTGTGAACAAGTCATCACGAGCCTGAGCTCTGGTAAAAGTACAGTTTTGGCCCACGGTAATTTTAACTCTCTAGTAATGTTCTGCTTCTCAGCTGCAGTGTTCTAGGAGCTGAATGTGGCTCAGATCAAAAGCAAGACTGTGCCCATACCACCTGTTACTAACTCTGCTGAGCTGAAGGACAAAATGACCAGCCCCAGCTCTGACACAGCCTCCCTGCTGGCATCCACTGTTCCCTCACATCTCCTGGTATAGTGTTGCCAAGCTTCCCCACTAAAAGGGTAAGACTAATCTGTTTAAATGGTCCCAAAGAAGTTGTGAAGTGCCCAAAGAACCAACTGAGCATGCAGAGTAGCTGGGTAGAGAGGATCTGGAGGGTAACAAGAAACCACAGTGACCTCTTAAGCCAGCCAAAAGAAGACATGCACCCACAATCTAGCTTGTCAGAAAACCTGTAGATCCGTCACACAGAAATATGTGAAGATACTCAAAGCCACATAATGCTCTACTTTCTCCCCTCTGGATGTTGTTTATTAACAAATATTTCTACAAGCCTGGGGGAATGACACTGGGATGAAACAAAGTATGTACTGGCAGTGAATATGCACTATGGTTTGCAATATGCTTGCCCAACTTTTTAAGTGCCAATGGTTTTTCTTCTTAATTTTTTTTCTTCAAAGCCTGGCATACTACCATGACAGCTTTACAGTGAGACTCTAGTCCAATGTGCTGACATCAACTAACAAGGCATAGCAACAACTCAGCCCTTTCACACACCTTACGAGTACAATGTCTTAGTGTTAAGAAATATTTGAAGAAATACCAGACAAAATAGTTCCCAGGAAGACCTGGATTCTGACTTCATGCAGGCAAAGAAATATACGACAGAAATGATAAATCCTAATGACATTGCTGATGTCCCACCTAGTAAGGGAGTAGTAGTAAGACTCAAGTGTAAGCAACAGCCCATGAAAGACCATCCTCTTTGTTTCTTTCAGTTAATTTGCTCTACTTTTATGCTGGCAAGCATTGTTTGGTAGCACTAAGCAGCATAATAGGGCAAGACGTTTGCTTATTTGGCATCTAGTGTAGATAAAGAGGTTAAAAAAGAAAAGCCCTGCTAATAATAACATTATGTATTACAAAGGGCTGAGGTGTACAGTATGCTCTTCTAGAACCACACTAAAGCCCAAAAGCAATGGCATGTTGACATTATCAAAAGTCTGCATGTTTCACAAAGAAAACAACACTTAATCTCTAAAAATGGATGGATAAAATCTCTACAGACATACAGTCCATCACTACTTCACAATGTTCAGGTCTTATGCAATTCACTCAGCTTCCCCCACTTCCCTTTGCCTTATTCAGGGATGGAAATGTTCTGCTGGCTTGTGTGCTGTAGCAGCTGCTCCTCTTGACATTTCTGCTGCAGACTGGGATACAGACCCTGAGAGTTAGTTCTAATGAAATAGCTAATATAACCCTTCCTCTCATTTCCCAATATTTCATGTGAATCAGAAATTCTAATTTAGGCAATCATTTATCTGAGAAGTCTTCCCAGGTTAGTGGAGATTCAAAAACAGTTTGAAAGAGCAACAACAAAACCAAGGGTGCTTCAGGCCTTAATTTTCTTCCAACAACTTCTGTGGAGTATTGGAAGAAAGTAGGTACTAGTTCTACCAGGTATCCTGCAAGAAAATTCAGTCTCTTAGTTATTGGCTCTCACTCTTTAGACAGGTGCTCAGGTGAATAGACTAAGATACAGAAGGCTAATCATAAAATCGTAGAATATCCTGAGTGGTAAAGGACCCTTAAAAAATCACTGAGTCCAGCTGCTGGCCCTGCAGAGGACACCCCAAGAGTCACCATGTGTCTGTCCAAATGCTTCTTGAGCTCTATCAGGCTTGACCTGCGACCTGCTCACCTCTTGTGACCGCTTCTACGGAGAGCCTGTTCCAGTGCCCAACCACTCTCTGGGTGAAAAACTTTCTTTTTTAATATTCAACCTAAACCCTCCCCTGACACAACTTCATGCCACTGGTCACAACAGAGAAGAGATCAGTGCCTGCCCCTCCTCTTCCCCT
The DNA here is from genome assembly GCA_013390105.1 of Tichodroma muraria. NCBI lineage: Eukaryota > Metazoa > Chordata > Aves > Passeriformes > Sittidae > Tichodroma > Tichodroma muraria. The sequence continues at coordinate 2,980 of WAAG01070113.1, read as the reverse complement.
CACAAGGAAATTGTAACTGCAATAAGGTCTCCCCTGAGTCTCCTCTTCTCCAGGCTGAAAAAGTGCCCTCATCCACTTCCCATACATCTTCTCTAGGTCCTCCACCATCTTTGTAGCTCTACTTTGGACACTCTGTAATAGCTTTTTATCTTTTTTATATTGCAGTGCCCAAAACTTGCACACAATATTTGAGGTGAGGCCACACCACTGCAGAGCAGAGTGGGACAATAACCTCCCTCCACCACCTAAATTCTGGTGCTGAGAATATGTGGACATGACACAATAAGAGAGTATGATTTTGACCCACAGGGTGCATTTGTAGCTGAAAAAAGTGCAAGGGAGAAAACATCTTCACAGAAATTATTAATGTTGTGTTTCCATGACAGAGCATCCAAGATGCAATTCATGACAAAGAGGCTTTGCCTTGGCAGGCCATTTCACCAATGGGCCTGCAGGAGCTGCCCATTAGGAGTGTTTCAATCACCTCCAGTGACCACTGAAGACTCTGTAAAGAAAGCCTCCATTTGTTCCCATCACACTGCAAATACACAGTCCATGCAAGCTTTTGGGTTTTTTCAAGATCCACCGACACTGCTGGCTAACAAAATCATCAGCATCACACTGAGCAAATTTGACAAAATAAGAAGAAAGCTGAGTGCCAGCCAACGAGACCTGGGAGCAGAGATATCTATCTTGAATTACGCTTTCTGTGCTTCTGCCCATTACCTGAAGAAATGTGGGACATCTGGGAAGCAGGAGTTGCAAATGCAGTCAGTTACCCTCTCAGCTGTGACAGATTTAGTTTGAGTTCTGCTTGTATTGCTCAATAATTTCTTTAGGGAAAGGCATACAGCAGAAACAATTAATTGAAAAAATGGTAATTAATTGACATACACACCCCATCTCAGCCTTAGAAAATGTTTGTTCCTGGCACTAGAAAGAGACAAGAGTCTCCTCATCCCAAGTCGCTTTACAGCTCCATTAATCACCTGCGTTTGTTCCAATGGAGAATGTGCTTACTGCAAATCCTTTGCCTCATGCCTGCACACATTTCCATGCCCTGACTCCTGCACAGCCTCTCCAGTGCAGGCAAATTTCTTCACGCAGTTCACAGAGGCACTCAACCATGCTGCTTGGCCAGCTCTATCAATATCATGCAGCATACTGATACTGCTTTTTATGTATGTATGTTTTTCAGATTCCAGGAATGGCTTTACCACCACTAACCAGCTAAACAGAGTATGTAACCTATGGTGAATATTTCTCAACAAATGCCACACTGGTGGAAGCTTACTGCTGGATTGCCATGGACCTATTTCCAAGGTTATGTTTCTACTGTCCTGTTTCTGTATGCTGATGTCTTGTACCCACACATCAAAACAGGGTCCAGGAGCATACCTGCCCTGGAGATGCACTGGGCTACTATAATTCAGGAGTTCCAGCAGTGAATTGCAACTNNNAGCAGTGAATTCCAACTGGGAATTCCCCCAAATAGAAGTGAGGTATAACCTGTTGATCATGCAGGTCTCAACTCTCTCCAAACACTCCCCTCCAAACACTCTCTCTGTCAGCTTCCTCCCTGAAACCTGCATTTCCCTCAAGATCTAGTATTGATTTCTCAGACTCAGCCCAGAGATTATAAATATCCCCAATCTCCCACGTTCCAGTTAGCATCTTGTGAGAAAACCTGAGGTAATTCAGCAACACAGCTAGCTTTTACACAGCATCCTAAAACAGCTCATT
>WAAG01070112.1:202-10710 GCA_013390105.1 Tichodroma muraria | reverse complement strand
AGCCTCTTGTTCTTTCCTCATCACTTCCTTTTTCCACATATAGAGTTGTCACAAACTTAAGGCATATTTAGCCTGGAAATTCCTTGGCACTGACCAGCCTCAGAACTGAAAAGCTTCACCAGTTTAAGGGAACACTGGATAGACAGATTGAGTACTGGATTGTAACAGATGCTAAAATAAAACACCACACACGAATTCTCAAGAATTCTGAGAGCTTACAAGGGCTGAGATATTACTGCTTTGGCTATCATTATAAAGAACAACAGGTTTTGGCAGGGAAACTGGTTATCTAATGCAGAAAGCTGACAAGCAACATCAGGAAACTGACTAAGTAAGGTAATATTAGTATATACACAAGAGTATGCATTCCTTTATAAGTACACATGAAAATAAAAATATTTGTGGCTCTCCAAACTGCACATGGGGGAAAGTTCAATGTGCTATGCACAGCAACCAGGCTCATGTTGGCTGTGTAGCTGACAGTGTGAATGGGAAGTTCAAGAAGCTCGTCCCAAAAGATGAACATAGCTTGCATTCCCCAAATAGTTTTTACTCCCCGGGCTACCTATTCACTTCACAGTACATAAGAAACCAAACAATTCAGTGTCTCAGCTTTTACTTGACTTACAAGGTTGTGCATTTGTTTTGACAATTTTAACTGCCCTTAGGCGGGGGAATGGGGCTTAATGGAAGACCAAAACAGGATAACCACACTGTTCAGTGAAAAGTCATAGTATATCACAGTCCAGGAATTTGGGTTCACTCTGGTTGTGCTGAAGAGGCCAAGAAAACTTTTCTATATTAAAATGTCTCAAATTTTAGGAAAAAAATCATACTACAGATGTTCCTTTCAATATTGAAATAGTATATCCACACAGACTTGTGCATTTAAATTTTTTTCAGTTATTCTTCAAATGAATTTATCGTTTGAATATTTATAATTAACTCTTTTCCACAAATCATATTTTAAAAAAAAAAATCACTCTCAAAGTCTGTTCCTCAGTTCAGAGATTTGACACCAAATACATTTCCATTTTGAATTCTCGCAACTACTTTTTGTATCTTTCAAACAGTATGCTCTTATCCTCTACTCTAGCATCAATTGTGTAGGATGCTTTACGTTTCGGTAGCAAGGCTGCCTGTTTAAGTTTCAAGGTTAAATACCCCGATCCCATGACACCTTTTTTTGCAAGCCCAGCCCCTAGAATTTTAAGGAAGCATCACCTTTGTCACCTGAAACAAAACGATACCAAAAAACAGTCAAGTCTGTCCCAACCTCCTTTACAATGAAAAGAAGCACAGAAAACAATTAGTTACTTCATCCTTGCTTAACTACTTCAATAATTAAAAGTACGAGTAAAACTGATGAACGTATGTCTTCAACATTGATTTTCTTCTTATGCTGAAGAGGAAACAATCCATTTCATATGCTTAATACATTTTAAAAGCTTCCTGTAATTTAAATGGACCGCAGAGGTCAATATCAGCTCTCATTCATTCAACCTGTTTTATGAATTAAACTGTTACTGGATGGATTTACACTGATCCCCTCCCAGAGGTCAGTGGCCCAGAGAAGGCAGCCTTGCTACAGGCCGGGCTGTTTTGCTCAAACCCCATAGCAGAAAGGCAGGGTGAAAACAGTGTTTTATTGAAGAGGCACCTCTGTGATGGGGTCTGAGGGGCACAGCAGATGTGGCACAGCCATGGCCAAGGTAGTGCAGGTGCCAGCAAGCATCTTTGTTTTCCCCTCCACACTTTCTGAGAGCCCTCTGCAGCAGCTGTGTGAGGATTCCCCAAGGCTGTACAGGTAACTCTTAAAAAGAAGGTTTCAGATGAAGAATATGAGCAGTCTTTTAGCTGTAACAATGCATATATGTTTCAAAATTGGTGGAAAATCCAATTATTTCCCCCACTGGAATCACTTTGGTATCTGATAGACACTTTATTCCTTCAGCACAGACAATTACTACTACGTAAAATTCAGACACCTTTGCTTCAGCCTTGGGAAGGTCACTGGAGTCTGCAAACAAGAGTATGCCATAATAGAAATTAATCCAATTTAAGTGTATTTCTTCACTCCTCCCTAATCAAAACTTTTCTTTAAGGCAAAAAAGGCTTTCCATGTTTTAAGATCTCTGTAATAGCGAAGGCACTAGTCATGAGCTCCTAATGCCCAACACCAAAACACAGCATTTCTGCCCTTAGCTGACTCCTGGACTTCTTGGTCTTTATCTTACAGCTACAACTCCAGCATCACATGCAGGAGAGGAGCTACTCAGGTCTGATCTCTCAAAACATTAAGCTTATGTATAATTCAGTAATTTAAACAGTGTGGGGAAGAAGTGGTTCACACACAAAACTGAACTAAGTGTATGGAAATAAATGGTAAAAAGGCATGTAGAGCTACATCAAGTTTTCTACTACATCATTTTAAAATGGGCAGAATGATTTCTTCTGATACTTCAGAAACTTTTCCAGGATCCTATAACACATGGACGACAAGTTACCAAAATACCAGGCACTATTAGATTTAGCAAGTGTAGTTACTGTGACAACAGCCAAGAATGACTGTAATAGATAATAGTTCTCAGATTGTCTGAACAAACTAACACATTGCATCTCTGGCAATTCTAGTAGTTTGCTGGGAACCTCCAAGTGTGACAAGGTACATGAAAACTTTTCATTGCCCCATCCCAAAGAGCTTTCTTTACATAAATACTCTGTATGTTCTTATATACTTATACACACACATATATACATACACATCCCCTATAGATGTCAGTTAGAGGTTTATCTTATTTTAAATTCTCTCTAACCATTTATCTGTTCTAAAAACACCAAACCAGAATCCTACCCTTCTCTGGTTGATACCTTCCTGTTTTTAAAAATATATCCCCAAGGAGGCTGGGCTAAATAATCTATGAAGTTCCTTCCAACCTGAAGAGTTATACTAAATAACTTCAAGCAATACTTAAGAATACCTTTGTGATAAGAGATCATAAGATCAAATCTATGATTTTCAGCTCTCAAGTCCTCCAAGTCCAGAGATTCAAGTTTTGCTTTATTAAATATCTATATACAGAGTGAAAGAATGTGTTTTATAGTTTCATTTTTATAGACATGATGAGTGATCCACACCGTCACAGCTCAGAATAAGTGAATAGACTCAGAGTTGAGGAATATCTACAGCACTCTCAGAAAAAAAGCAGCAGCAGCATGCCAGAGTACAGAAAAAGAACATACACTCAGTGTTACAAAGATGAAAAAAGCCAAGCACCAGGTTAATGTGGTATCAAGGAAAGCACAGTGTCACCTGAAATACAGCCAGTGGCTTTCACTCATCTCTTCCACCGATGGAACATGGTCACCAACTCTGGTACAGTACAAGAATGCAATGTGAGTAACAAAATGCTCATGAGATGGGGGCTTTACAGAGCTCTTCAGCAAAACAAAGCAAACCAACAACAACAAAAAAAATCCATACCAAATCAAAAAAGACAAAACATACATGAACAACAATGGCAGAGCAACAACAAAAGTGACCAAAACCCCAAAATTAGCTACAGCAGAAATTTATGATTGACATATTCAGTAATATTCTTCATTCATTCAAATCTCAGCTGGCAACACATCTGTATTAAGGACAGACTACATCCCCCAGAAAACCAGGTTCAGTAGCTCTCTTTGGTGCTGCACACAGACAGAGCCAATCTAAGACAATTGGTACCACTTCAGACCTGCACATGGTCTGAAAGAGAAAGAGACATCACGGGAAGTAGTCATGGGAAGCTGTACTTGTGTGAGAGGGGTCACCAATACTGCCTGATTTCAGAGCACACCAAACCAACTGGTAACAAGCACTAAATCACTCCATTGCTTTAACTAAAAATTGACTATCAATTTTTTATTTAATCTCCAGTCATAGAGTCTGTTTTTCCTCCTTGCTCTGCCTTTTTCANNGGGGTGTGTTTAGGTGTGAATGAAAGAATCTTTGGCTTCCAGCATTTTTGACATACATTCCTTAGCAGCCTGTGGAGCTTTTCCCCCCATATTTTTCCACAAAGGCATGTGTCAAGAACTATATATTGCTTATGTGAAATAAAAGCCCAAATGAACAGAAATCCACAGAGGCCTCACTTCAGAAAAAGCAGGTGCACACACCCTGGTTGCAGGCTCACTTCTTGACTAACCAAATATTTAAGGCCATAGCTTGTGATACGAAGAGCATGTACTCATTTAATCCTTGAATATTGAGGCAAATACCAGACTTAAGATAGTTTTGTTTTGGATTCCAGGTTCAATAGTTCTTTTCCCATGCCAACATACACTCCAGGTCAGAGTGCTCTGCTCCCCAAGGCCATCACCGAGATGTTTCTGCATGTACAGCAAAAACTAAAATTAAAAACTGCCCAATAGCATCTCTTCTATGACTTCTTTCTCTTTCCTGTATCTTCGCCAAGTTAGTGTACTAAAGTTTTCCCAGATGTCTGTAATGAGTGTAGCATTTTTGGAAAATTTTAGCTATTTTGGAATAGTTCAACAGTTTCTCAGAAGATGGCTGAGAAAGAAATCCCACCACCATGTTTTTTAAAAATTACAACCCAATCCCTGAAAACCTCTGGAATTAGGAAAAGTTGTCTCGGGTTGTTTTTAGGATGCCTTTGGGTATTTGTTTACTTCACTTAACCAAGACAATGATTCCTGAAACTGCTGGCTGAGGATTTTCAGAGCTTGGCAGTTCTACTCATATCATCTATGTTGTGTCTCAACCCAACTCATACAGTGTCTTCCACACACTTCTTCTCTGTGTTGTGAATTGCTGTGTTTCAGAGAACAAGAAGAGAGAAAAGAAAACATCTCCCATGCTTACTTCCAGAGGAAGAGGTAAATCTCTTTCCTACTAAGGGAAGGGCCCAGAGGGGTGAGGCTGGAGGCTTGGAGGCTGCACTGCCCCACTATTAAGGGATATTCAAGGCCGAAGATGAAAAACTAGAGATTGGGAAAGAAGGAGGAAGAACAGAAAAAGTAGGGAAAGACAACTGGAAGAAACAGTACAGAAAGAGATGAGCAAGGAGAAAGCCCACAAGGGAAGGCAAGGGACAGCCCCTGCATCTGTGCATCTGCCTTCAAGGGCAGCAGAGAGTGACTGAAGGCAGTGGAGGGTCTAAGTGATACAATAATGGAAACAGGATGTAACCTCCTATCAGACATCCCCCAATCCAGTGTGGAACATAGCATAGCACTCGCCTCCTGCCATCCCAACACACACCGAGGCGGGCTATGTAATGCACATTTTATTATTGTACCACCCTGGGTAGGAGAATGGTGTATAACCACCAAGACAACACTTCCACCACCATCCCAGATAGGTAGTTCACACAGCAGCTGGATGAGAATTAATGTTTCCACATTTCTTTTTCAGTTTGCTCTTTTACAGAAGAAGAAAAATCATTAAATAGAAAACTCTTTCAAGATTGGCTAGGCAAAGTCAGACCTACGACACTAAATATCACTAAGTTGACGTTGGCTGTGCAACCTTTAGCTTTTGTGGTAAAAAGAAACCTAAATTATTTTAAAGTGTAAAGTATAGTGCTTTGAGATTTATAAAAAGGTTTCTAAGTATAACTGAAATTACTTCATTAAAAGAAGCCATAACTTCCACATTTGCAGCAGGTTATGAAGAAGAGGAAGGCACTAATCCATGTATTGCTTCATTCAACATGAGAAGAACCAGGTCACTGACCTCTAATCAAAAATGGAAAACACACTGTTTTGCAATACAAATGCTAGGAGTTCCCTTTTTTTCCCTGTGACAGATAAATGAAACAAGAAGTCAGCTATTTTTTGAAAAGAGGAATTTTGCAGTGGTTTTTACATAGCTCTCAAATTTGCTGAAACAGTTAAAGCTTCAGCCAGGAAATTGTTTCTTTGTTTAGGTCTTAAAGGATGAGACTATATTTTTAATATCCAGGTCATGCTTTAGTTTCTAAGCAAAAAAAAAATCTACTACTAAGAAAATGCAGCTCTTTATCACTCAAACGCTTGGATGTGTCTCAGTCAGCCAAGGAACTCTAACACATGATATCATGGCTTTAACTTCAGTTTCTGGTGTCAGTATTTAATTTCCTCAGCGTCAAGTGGCAGAAATCAAAAGCATGGAAGGATCCTGAGGTTTTCTTAGATTTTGAAGTTATGACCTCACTTTTCCAACCAGTTAAGCAGTAAACTGAAGTTAAGCCTCTACTACAAACTATAGGTCCTTTGCTTAGCAGTATATGAAAGCCTGGTCAGTGGTTCTTGGTAACCTACCCTATGGGAAAAGATACCTGCTCATCCAAATATCTGAAATACTCAGAGCAGCGAGAGGAGGCAGAGAGTATTTTTGCCTATTTTCCTCCTTATACTGCTTTTTACTTTACCAAAACTTAATTTTCATGTTAGCCTCTCTATCCTTTACCTGCTTTTAATATTTCATATCATGGGAGGGAAGGGACCAACAGCAAGTAAAGAACCAAGCAGGCACCCCAAGCGCTACACAACACGAACGGTGTGGCCAGGAGGCGTGTGCCTCTTCCTCTAAGCCACAGCAAAGCAATTCTGCGTGCCTGTGTAGGCGTCGCCCCTGGCAAGCACCCAGCTGCTTCCCCGTGAACTCAGTGCTATCGGGCCAGGCTGACACTCCTGGCTGGAGTCAGCTCCCTGGTACAGTTCCACTGAAATCACGCAGGCACCACCTTGATAAGCCCCTTTGGATTTGACATCTGTCTGGGCTCCTCTGACTTGGCCAGACATGGGCCCTCTATTTGCATACACACTGAAGAAAGGCCAAGTACTTCATGAGGACTTGGCAATGGCTGACTAGCCTGCCTGCCTTCCTGATGCAGCTGGTATGACCTTAACATCAGAACTGGACTCTCAGGAATCCCCATGAATCCCGACATTTAAGTCCACCATACACATGGCATTAATTTCCTACATCACTTCATCTAGGAAGCAAACCACCTTTTATCTTATAACCATTTTTCTGCTAAATAATCCTTATTTCCAGACTCTGGCAATCAAATTTAATGGACAAGTACCAAGGCTCAGAAAACATCCTAGGGACAAGTTACCAGCCTCAGGACAGCATCAGTACTATTCACTCTGCTGCGAGTGGGGCACTGGGACAGCATCTCAGCTTCATCTCCTCCTGTTTACCTCTTCCACTGAGTAGAAGGGGATGGAAAAGAGATAACTGGCATAATTTTAAAATTCAGCTGGAAAATAATTTGTCTTTTTTTTTTTTTCCCTCAGCAGAAAGTGCTCTAACCACTGCGGGTACCTCACCGGCACAGTTTCTATTTCTCGATCAGCTGCGCACGGCCGCCACCTCCTGGCACAAATCTGATTTCATGCGATCCCACAAAGCGCGGACTCCATCTCTGGCAGGTCAGCGCCTACCGAGCCAGCTGAGGGCAGAACCATGTAGTTCTCTAAAATGCTTCCTATGTAGAGCTCCCCTGTTATATATGTTATCTTTCCTCTGACAGGAAAGTTAACCCCTTATTTTCTGTCAACCATGCCAAAAAAGTGACAGTTAAAATTACTGCTTACTTGCAAGGATGGGTAAATCTCCCCCTAAAACTACAGCTAAACACTCAAAACTATGCTTCAGACAGCTACCTTTTGGTAGTTACTTCTCTAGGAATGGTACCACAGCCTTTACAGCTGTTCTGCCTTGCTAGTCATACTAATGACTTCTGCAAATCACTTTGAGGGATAAGCCTGGAATAGACACCGGGTTAGTCCTCTCTGCCTGCAGGACCAGCTGATCAGCCAGGCTTATGGAGTCTCACTACTGAACTAGATTAGCTAAAGGAGGAAGTATATAATCTTGGATGCTTCCTGGTTTCGATGGAGGAGGATGGGAGGAAAAAAAGCTCCTACCTCAGAACGATTTTGCAGTTGGCCAAGGGCTGGGCCACATGCAAGAATTCAGTCCTGTCCTACTGCTGATGACTGAAGGAGCCCTGTGGCAGAGGTAATCGTTGATTGCACTCAGGGCTTGTACAGCTTGTATTGTTTTAATTCCCCTCTGTTTATCTTTGTCTCCTGAACTGCCTAAACTTCCAAAATTATAATATATATGCCTTTAACAATGATTGATTTGTGATTCTCTAGCACAACTCTTGATAAATATTCTCAAATATGGAAGTACATGCAGTCAAGAGTACTACGCATTAGCCAGGATTTATAGTCAGACATCTATAATCACGCAACTTACCATTTTCACAGATCTCCTCAAAAAAAGGAGGAAACACACCCCAAAGACCAGCAGGATCCCATTTATCCCAGTTGCTTAGATAACATCAGGTTTTGTTTAAAGCACATTCAGATTAGCACCACCCAATAAAGAATCCACTGAACATAAAAACCTTAAACAGGCCCATTACAAACAGCCAAAAGAAAGGGAACGGTCTTATAATTAATCTAGTCCCATATAAACTTCATATTACACTTTCTTTTCAATATAGGGCTGCTTTATCAGGCAACACTCTTCCATATCCTGCTGGATTGACAAAGACCTAGAAACTCTACTTGCAGAGCACCAGAGCACCTTTAGGCTGAATCCAAGCAGCATCAGTACATTTTCTCCACCAGACTGCACTAGCACCTTCCTCTATAAAATATCAGGTTCTAGATACCTACATACGTATACATAAATACCATGTCCTAAATGCTTCTAGCAAGCATCAAACAAGTTCTGTATGCCAAATTAGCACAGCTTCCTGTTGAAAAGCGAGGTTTCCCCAGCGCACAGCTGCATACCAACCTGATGTTCAGCCATGACAGCATGGGGGTCGTACCTCCACCAACAATCCACACAGTGAAAAACACGATGAGCAGAGTTGTTGAGAACATCATTTGGTGGGAGTAGGTAGCAGTATCTCGTATAGCCAGAGCAAATGCCATGGCTCCCCTGAGACCTATCAGAAAGAATGAAATAACACAGCTTCACAGGTGCAGCCGTGGCTGGACAACACAGCACCTTTCCTTGGTCCCCTCCCACAAAGTGTCAGGCAGAAAGCACTGGACTCCAGCAGGTTTTAATTTCCCTAGATTTCCTGATAAATTATGCCCTGGGATGATTTACAACAGAACATTGCAACTGTCTGGTTTCCTATAACTCATAGAATCCACAAGTGCTGTGAAAAGGTGCAAAATACTTCCAGAAACTAACAGGAAAGAAAGAAAGAAACAAACAAGTTGTGGACAACAGCAAAACATTGTGTAAGTCAAAGAGCTCCCTGAATCCAGATGAAAATTCAGACTTTTCCAGTTGAATCCATAACTGAAATGTGAGTTCTTGACATGACATTTTTATCAGCTAGGAAAAGTATTCTATTTAATTACATGGGCACAGGCAGACTGTCTATTTCCTTCTCTCCTCTGCTCCCAGTTAGGAAGCTTCACTAGCAAGAACAAGCCATGGCATTGGGCCATCTGCAGGGTGTAAAGGAATGTAGAGGAATGTCTCTTCTTATGTAGAGGAATCACAGGATGGTTAAGGTTTTAAGGGACCCCTGGAGTTCATCTGGTCCAATTCCCCTGTTTGAACAACCCCTGCTCAACCTGCAGTAGGTTGCACAGGACCACATCTAGATGGCTTTTGAATATCTCCATGGATGGGGATGCCACAACTTCTCTGGACAATTTGTACAATGCTTGGACATAGTAAAAAAGGTTTGCTGATGTTCAAACAGAAAACCTCTTGCGTTCCAGTTTGTGCCCATTACCTCTGGGCCTGGCACAGGGCACCACTGAAAATAGCCTGCCTCTATCCTCTTTACACATTCTTGTGTAGAGAGGATTCCCTGGAACTTCTTGTGCGTGCACATGTTTAGACACACAATACATAATTTTCCTTAAATTACAGACTTAAATAGTCATCTGTGTGACAGAAACTATGAGGCAATTTAAGCCAAATACCTTTGTCCAACTAAATGGGAAAGGGCACCCGCAAATACGCCTCGGTTTTCTCAGCAGGTAGGTGTCTCCGCACAATGTGAACATCATCTCAGCTAGAAATAGCCTTTTGGAAGAGATACATCCCAATTCTCCTATGTCCTTCACAAGCACTTCAAATGAAAATGTTCTGTTCCCAACATGAGGCACTGCCTGCTGTGAGCAAGGTAGCATTTCAACATGTCACCTACCCCAGGCACGGCACACTCTCTGTAAAGGCTGAAAGATACATGATGGCATGCTGCAAAAACCAGTAAGCCTTCCCTTCGGGATGCATGGATGTTGATCATAAAAACAGAAGGTAGCACAGTCGATTGCTTAGGAGTTAAAACTAAGACTTTTTGCATTGCCCAGAACTTTTGGTCTCACCTGAAAACATCATCATGTGCTGAAAGCTCCAGCTGATCTTATGCCTTCTGCCCAAATTCAACAAGAAGGAGAGGGGGTAGATATGTGCCGCTCTGCCCAAAAAGATTGCAACCTGTTTGCAGCTGAGGGGTAAG
>WAAG01070109.1:313-14636 GCA_013390105.1 Tichodroma muraria | reverse complement strand
TCCAAAGAAAATGTTACCAGAATTGAGCCCCGGAAAGCTACTGTATTTTCCACTGGCTTCACTCTCAGAGGGACCTGGGCTGTTTTGCTCTGACTTTTAAGAACAGGATAAGGGAAAAAAATGCATGCTTATAATGTAAATTTAAAGAACTAGACATGGCAAATCTATCAGCAGCATGTAGCAACAGAAAAGCTTCCAGCTTTGTCACATAGGTTGTTCTGCTAATGCATCCCTTATTCTTCTTAACATAATCTACTTCTCTATGTTATAACCTTTTTTCGTCAACAATTAACAAGGTTGGTTGCAATGTCAAGCTATCAAAATGATAGTTCTGTTTCGGGTCTCTTCTTCTTGTAGCATACACAAAGTTTTAATGACTTTCCAGACACCAAAGTACACATCAGCAAAGAGTAGCCCACTACTTCACTGTCGCACTATTTTTAGTTGAATTTAGAGATACAACAAAACACCTCATGAAACCCATTTAATACAGCTGATAATTCAGAAGTTAATATACTAACATAAAATCAAGTCTGGAATAACTTGGAATGTTTTCCAGAAGTAATTACTAATTCAGCTGAGATATCCCAATTAAATTGAAGAATATCACCTTTGAAAATAAACCAGTTCACTAGAATTCAAGCAATTGGAAAATTATTGTGGGAGAGCTACATGAGTACCACCACAGCAGAACTGTAAAACCACTTAAGGAAAGCTCTCCTGTCCTGAAACTTTCTTTTTGTTGCTACTCCTACAAGATCAAAAAGGCCTGAGCAAGTATTAACCCAGTAACTGCCTCCAGTAACATCAAATGTCATGATGTCATGACACACCTGAAATCAAAATTATGACAGCTTTCAGATGTATAAATTGAGATAAATCATGGATAGTGCCTGAATGAAGTAGACCTATCCCACTTCTGTCATTCACAATGCCATGGGAATTCTTCCACAATCAGTCCTCATCTTCTACTTTCATCACTGCTCTACAGCTTTTGCAAGTCTTGAGACCCCATGACTTACAGGGAATGTTAATGGTCCTCGTTTTCATTAGCTGTAACCAGGACAATAAAGGATAGATTAAGCAAAAGTGCAGGGTGGAATGTTTTGCCCACTGCTACTTTTCAGAATTTTTCTCTTTTAAAAAAATTGCCAGATTGTTTTTGTGCTATATATCACATCACAGGTTAATATTTTTGTATTTTATTTCATACCCTGCAGCCACACATTCCACTGGAGTGTTCGCTATAGTTACTGAAAGAACAAGTTGGGACAGCTCATCAGTGAAAATTCATTTTCATGCTGCCTCTTCGGTGACTTGCTAATTAAGGGTTTGTGAGAGTATATATTAATATTACAACTCTGAAACTGCCTGGGAATTTGCTCATGGCAAGTGAATATGATTGCTTATAGTTCCCAGGAAAATAGATGTAATGGTAATTAAGTTAGCCAAGAGAAGAAGGAGATGGTTCAAGTTTCCCTATCCTTTTCCAAGGAGCGACATCTGCCCAACAGGGTGTAACAGGCCTAGAGGACTCTTGCAAATAGGAGCAACATTCACAAAGAGAACATCATCTTCCCGCCTAAAAAGGTATAATCATCTTATAACCCTAAGTTCACAGATCAGACTGTCCCCGTTCCCTCCGCGCCAGCNCCAGCGCGAGGAGCAGAGGCGGCAGCGCCGCGCCCGCGGAGCCCATGTCCGGCGCGGTGCGAGGTCCGGCCGGTCGAGCTGGCCGCTTCCCAGGGCGACACTGAGCGCCACCTGCTCCGAGCCGCCCCCAAATACTCCTCCTCCTCCTCCTTCTTTTCCTTCTCCTCCTCTTCCACGCCCCCTGCGATCCACGGCTTTGGAGGGGCCGGAGGCAGCTCCTCCCGGCTCCTGCCCCTCGCTCCGCACCCGCGGCGCTGCCGGCGGTGCTGCCCCTGCAGGCTCTGCGGCCGGGTTGTTCCCCTCGGTTCTCCCCTGGTTTTATTCCCTGGAGGAGACCCCCCGCGCTCGCCGCGCCCGGCGCTGCCCAAGGCTGCGTGCCCGTGCCTCATGGCTGCGCTGGAAGGAGGGCTCCGGGTCNTCATAAAAATGCATTTCTTTCCAGAGAAGCACAGTTTTGCAAAGACTTGTTACCTGGCCAAATTTAGGTAGACAATGCAAATAGTGCCTTCCTGCCAAATTTCAAATATCTCCTCTGAAGCGTGAGGGCACTAGAGCTNACCCTGGGCAGCAGCGTTTTGGAGGACTGGGGATGCTTCTTTTTCTTTCGTGGCAGAAAACTGTAGAATAGTCCTTAAACCTGTATTTGTTGAACAGTGTAGAGTGGCTATCCTCCTGGAGCATTAAATTGCACATTTGATGACACTGAATCTATATATTCTTTAAATGAAACTCTTGCAGAATATGCCCCCAGCTATGCAGGAGTGAAACAGGATCCACAAGCCTTGCCACTCGAACTTGGCAATGATGATGAGGGTGTATTTTCTAGGCAAAGTAACTGCCCACACTGCCTTAAATGCCAGGCCAATATCCAGGAAGACAAAGAGAATCAGAACCAGTAAAAGTAGGGAGGTGAGGAGTTTGACTTCCTAAGAAATCAGAAAGAGTTCTTATGCAAGGTGCTATGTGGCTTTCAGTCTACCCAGCCTTGTCAGCACTGTTTGAATAATGTATGTGCAGAGTATTTGAGAAACGTGCATTTTCTCCATCCCACTGTTCCAGTAAATATCAGAATTTATGGCACTACCTTTTCCTAAAGAATGTATTTCATTTTGTACAATGAATTCTGCTGAATAATTTGAACTTCTTGGCATTAACATTGTGTAATGAAAAAGACAGTTGGCCTGGAAAATTGAAATAAAAAGCTTCCTTCCTTCACCCTTCTTGGCATCTAGGTCATGGCCCTTTAGGTGTAACACACTGTAGCTATTATTTAAGGAGCACATGTATTCTCTCAGCTTCTTATTTGTTTTTAACATCTGGAAACTGAGCTGTAAGTTAAAATGAAGAAGTTTGTCAGCATTTATCAGTGGGTGGAGTTATTCAACAGGTTTTTTTTGGACTTGGGTGTTTTTTTGGTCTTGGGTTTTTGGACATCATGCGGTTAAAGAAATCTTCATCAAGATGATAAAATCCACTTGATGGAAGTGCAGCAGAGATCTGTCTTTGTATAATTTACTTTGAATTATTTCATGTATTTACTTTATGGGACACACAGGAATGTTACCCATCCTAATGCAAGAGCTTGTACATGGACTCACTGTGAGCATTTCCCAAGACACTGTCACTGCTGAACTCCAAAGCCCTTTCCAAAGCCCTTGGTCAGTCATCACCAGGGATGACTCACAGGTCTCTGGGAGCACTCTGTTTCCTTTGCACGTTTTCACAGAAGACCTGCAGACACTTCGAGCAGTTTCAAAATGCAGATATCAAAGCAGTAACACTAGCTTCAGCACCCAGACTGATCCAGTGACCAGAGGAAAAATTGTGATGGGAAGAGCAGCCATGGGAGCTTTTCTTTCCATTTACACTGAGTGTATACATGTATGAGCCTCTCAAGGACAAGAAGGAAAATCTATGCTTCCACAAGGAAGAACAAGAACACTAATCAATCAATACTAATAAAAGGACAATAAAAAACAACAAACAAAAATCCACAGCATAGAGAAAAATGGTTTCTTAATAATGGAATAAACCTAGAATTGCCCTCTGCCCCACCCTAAAATAACCTCAGCAGACTAATGCCTAAGTTTCCTAAGAAACAATGTCTTTGACTTAGTTACATCATTCTAATTATAAATATACCCTTAGGATATGAAACTTTCTTTCTCATCCAGACACAATGTTGAAGAATAATTTCTCATACACAAAGGCTGTCTCCCAGGGTGTTGCTTCTACGACCAACATTCTTCCGTGTTTACAAAGAATAGGTTGTAGGAGAATAAATACTGTGACAATTACTGTATTTTTTTAATAACACTCCCTTAGATGAATGCTTTTGTTTTAAATTATTATAAGCCATCTGATAACAACCTTCTCATATAATCCTGAACTGTACTTTGCATATTATAGGAAACAAGATATTTTATATTGTGCAATATTTCACCTTTTTTGACTCACTTCAGAAATTTTATATATATATATATATATTGCACATATTCTGGGGAATTATTATTTGTTATTGTTCACCTACACTGATAATCAGATTACTCAGAGAACAGTTTGGTTAGTGCTCCTTATCTCTGCACTATGAAATAGGGTCTGATACACACCCTTTGCTGTACACGTGTTTGTTGTTTTATAGCACCTTGTCATGTCTACATGTCATTGGCCATAGGGACACTTGCCAAAACCACCGTACCTGCCTGAGCTGATTTGCAAGGCTACAGACTTGGTTCTATGCAAACACGTTGTGCTTGCACATTAGAATAAACCATTTTGTTACCAAGGGCCAAACAAACTTTCTTTTTCACAGTAAGGACTGTGAAGCAGGTTGCTTGATCGCTATGAAAAGGTCACTGTAGTTTTTACACTTTCAAGAAAAAAATAGAAGTTGCAAAGTGAAATAATGAGGAAATATATACTTTTAAAAGTTAGTCTGGTAAACACATACTTCATGATCAGTTTTGCAATTTATGCATGTTTACAATTTATGCATGTTACATGCATGTTATGCATGTTATAAATTTTGCAATTTATGCATGTTAGCATGTTACTCTAGCTTCTTAATGTGATGAAAAAATGTACAAATTAATGCCAACCTTCTCCAAGAAATATTTCAGAGGTATTTCCATTGTTTTGTCATTTGCAAGGGCTGACTACAGAATCAGACTTTCTGTGGTACGCAAAATTTAAGAGTTCTTTATTAATGTATTTCTGGGAGGAAATCTTGGAAAAGTGACTAATTTACACACAGAAGACCAAGATGCACGGCTCCAGATCACTCTTTGATTTGTCTGAAGATGCTAGAAGAAAGGGCTGCAAATATTAATTATTGTTTTTAGCTGAAACATGGTATCTATTAAAAAAATGTTTCATTAAGTACTCCACAGAAGGAAAAAGAGCAAGCTATTAAAAACCCCTAAATCTATAAAGAAAATATTAAAATTAGCTGTGACAATGTAGTTTAGACATTAGTAGTAATTGAGCTCTGAAACAAAACTGGAAAAGGTCAAAAATAATCTAATGGCATTTTAGGTATCACATAGGGAGAGAGCAGAGGACAAAACAGCACTTTGCTATGCTGCTGTGCAAACCATACATTTTTAATGCTTTTTGTAACTTTGGTTCAATCATGTCAAAGTGCTACACAGGAACTCTCCAGTCTTGGTGTTGATGCACAGCACCACTTCCTACTCTGGATCTACCAGCATACATTTACCTGTGTCTTGCTGTTTTGACTGAACTATGTTCTACCCAGCACAGAATACATACACATATTTCTACCAATTCTTTTTTCAGGTAAGGAAAGCTTAAACCTGTCATAACGAAATAATATAAATGGGGTGTAAAGAAGCCAGTGAAGAAGTGTTCCATTCACCTGTGATCCCAAAAGTGAGGTCTTATAGCGGAGCCTGCTAATACAACCTATATAATTTCAGGGTCTCTGAGGCAGCTGATGTGCTAGTCCAATTACCAAAGTATTAACCTGGATAAAGCTCCAATAACCATATGAACTCTTAAAAATAGTGGGTATCTTTAAAATATTTATCAGATGGGATTTAAAAGTACCCGATGAGAAGACTGTAATTTCTATTCCCTTAGAATATGCCTTTGTTTATATTTTTCACGATTTCTAGTTTGGAAACTTCATAATTGTTTTGATATTTTTGGAATTAAGATCTATAAGTTATTCCTTTTTATTTGGTTGCCATCAAAATTGCTCAAGGATTTGGTAGACATTTTTTAGCAACCTGACTTCCTTAACAATTTCTATGGAATCCCATTGAATTTTTAACTAATTACGTGGGAAATATTTTAGTTTTAATGCATTACTTTGTGATGGATTTATTTTCTTGGTGTTTTTTTTTTTTTCTTAGATAGTTTGCAATTTATTTGTGTGAAGTTATTAAAAAATAATATTGAATATAAAAGAAATCCCACCTTTTGGTATATCTGTAACTCCTGAACTTGACTTATTCTCTCCTGGCTATTTGCTACATTATGTAGGATTAGCTACAAACCTTGAGTAAAAGATGAAACATCAGAAAGGCAGTGGATAAAACATGGTAATGTGATCACGCGTTGTCTAGTTGACTGTAGAAAAGTGTTCTCATTATTACAGAATCAATTAGATTGGAAGAGACTTCTGAGATCATCAAGCCCATTTCAATGTCTAATTACCCTTTCTGTGAAGAAATACCTCCTGATGTCCAGTTTCAACCTACCCTGGTGCAACTTGGATTTATGTCCTCTCATCCTGTCATTGGTTGGCTGGGAGAAGAGGCCAACTCCCATCTGGTCACAGCCTCCTTTCAGAGTTACAAGGTCTCCCCTGAGTCTCCTTTTCTCCAGGCTGAACATCCCAGATCTCTCAGCCATTCCTTGCAGGACTTGTGCTCCAGACCCTTCCCCAGCTCCGTTGCCCTTCTCTGCACTCACTCCACACCTCAGTGTCTTTCCTGCAGTGAGGGCCCAGAACTGGACACAGCACTCGAGGAGTGGCCTCAGCAGTGCCCAGTACAGGGGACAATCCCTGCCCTGGCCCTGCTGGCCACACCATTGCTGATCCAGGCCAGGATGCCATTGGCCTTCTTGGCCACCTGGGCACACCCTGGCTCACGTTCAGCTGCTGTCACCAGCACCCCCAGGTCCTTTCCTGGGACTCTGCCCCAGCCTGTGGCACTGCCTGGGGTTGTTGTGACCCAAGGGCAGCACCCAGCACTGGGCCTTGTTGAACCTCACACCACTGGCCTCAGCCCATGATCCAGCCTGTCCAGATCCCTCTGCAGAGCCTTCCCACCCTCCAGCAGATCGACACTCCTGCCCAAATTGGTGTAGATTGTGGATTTAATAAGGGTATACTCAATCTCCTCAGCCAGACCTTTAAGATACTGAACAGATAATTAATAAACATATTGAACAGAACTGAGCCCTTGGAAGCCCATCAGTGACTGGCCACCAGCTGGGTGCAGCACCGTTCACCACCACTCTTTGGGTCTGGCCATCCAGACAGTCCTTAACCCAGCAAAGGTGCACCTGTCCAAGCCATGGGCTGGACTGTTCCAGGATTATGCCATGGGAGACAGTGTCAAAGGCTCTACTGAAGTCCAGGCAGACAATACCCACAGCCTTTCCCTCATCCATCAGGTGTGTCACCAGGTCATCAAAGGAGATCAGGTCAGTCAGGCAGGGTCTGCCTTTCCTAAACCTGTGGTGGCTGGGTGCCATCCCTCTGATCCCTACAGGCTGTCCTGTAACTGTCCTGTGATTGCACTCAAGATGATCTGTTCCATAACCTTCCCTGAGACCAAGGTCAGGTTGGCAAACCTGTAGTTTCACATATCTTCCTTCCAGCCTTTCCTGTGCATGGGAATCACAGTGACCAACTTCCAGTCATCTGTGGACTTCCCCAGTTAGCCAGGACTGACGATAAATGATGAAGAGTGTCCTGGCAAACTCTTCTGTCAGTTCCCTCTGTACCCTTGGGTGAATCCCATCTGGTCCCATGGACATGTTGCTGTCAACGGCGTTGTCATACAGTGTCGTCAAAGGGTGGACCTGATGATTGTGGAGGTATTTTCCAACCTTAATGATTCTGTGATTCTGTTAACTATGTTGTAGCAGCACGTCATAAGGCATATATTAGTCTCTAATATTTGTTTGCTGGATGCTATAGGTAATTTTCCAAATACTGGGAATTCATCACATATAGGAGCCAGGACTCTTGAGTTAATTTTGGTAGTTCCCCCAAATAAACAGCAAAAATCAATTCAGTAGTTTGTGAGACTTCTGAGAGTTTCAAAACCTACATTACCAGAACTCAGTTTTTTTGCTGACTAACAGGGTCATTGGAAATTTTAGCTGAACGCTAAAAATTTTGATATGCAACATTTTGATATGCAGCATCCATTCTAGGACAGTGTAAAATGGCTGAGGCCAGAGTAATAGGCTTTTGTCAATGAGATTTTATAAGCTGGCATCCAAGAAAGTGAGCCATTAAAGGCTATTAATTTCAACCATGAGAAAGAATACTGAGTAAGGTTTTGCTGTCTGTTCTCCAAAATGATAGAAAGTAATTTACTTTTCTAGGATAACATCTACTGTTACAGAATTGCTAAACTTCAAATGCACTTCAGGGAAAACTGAGGATATCACCTGTTTTTTTATCTTAACCATTCTGATGGAGTGAAAATGTGTTGTAATGGAAACAATATGAAGAAACTTTCACTAGAGAAAGAGATTCTATTCCTTCAACCTGAAATGAATAAATCTTAGGGACCATAGGTAATACTGAACCAGATATGTGAAGTTTTGCAGTAAATATTAACTTCCAGTATCAAATCAAGCTGAATCATAACCAAGAAGCATGATTTCACCACCACTCAAACTAAAAGAGTAGGCAAAGGGGATGGACAAAGTGTGCCAAGACAACTGGCTGGCCAGATCTCTAAGTTCAATCTACTTTGAATACTTCTGTTCCCTATCCCATTTCTTTGAAAATCCCCAGGAGATGCAACATTCAGTGAGCCCTTGAGGAATGTCTGTCCTTTCTGAGAATGCTCAGAAACTGAGAAAAGAAGGATAAAAGGGTAAGAGCATGATCAGGGAAAAGCATTAAAGTAGCTCTGTGCCCCACTATGCTAGATTCAGAATCAAAAGCTGCCTTTCTGAGGTCTTTCACTCTTTTTTTAATTAAATGAACAAAATCCAGTATCTCTGAGGTGTCAGCCCTCAGTCTTTCTAACTAAAACATGATTTCACGATGATAGCTTATTTTATCATCCACTTTTTAAAACAGAATTGTGCTGTCTAAACTGTGGTATCAGCCAGCTGTTACTAAAACCTCATTAGCACTTGAATCTTTATGACTCTTTATTGTTACAGGGCTCAAACCACACTCACCACATGAAATGGCATTACCTCTGAACTGTGAAGTGCTAAGGCCTGCTTCTGATAAACACAATGAATTATAATCCAGTTCTGTGAGAATCACACTTCACATCACACTTCTTGCTGTGAGAAAGTGATTTTGGCTATTCATTATTTCCACTGAAAAGCAATTTAAACCAACCAAAACTAGAAATAGAAATGGATTGTTTCTCCCCTGATTTTCATTGAAATGCTCCCATGGACAATGTCCAGCAAACTCTTAATGATCAGATACATACAGAGTAGTTAATTTGGTAAGCACTCCACCATGACTAGACAGGATATTGCTACTAGAGAAGTGTGATTCAGCATCAAAGTAGTCTCTGATGAGGGTACAGTTATTACATATTTTGTAATGTTTTCTAGAAGTTAATGGTGATATAAAAGGTATAATATTTGTCTTCTAGGAAGTTTTGATACAAACGTTTACTAGGTTTAAGGAAGTCAGTGTAAAGCATTTATAATTATGCAAGACCATAAACTATTTGGGTTACAGGAATAAGTTGTACAGAGGAATCGCCAGACAGGAAGAATGGTTAGATGAACTAATGAATATGTCTTTCAACTTTTATTTAGTGTCATGGAAACAACTCTGTGCCAGGAAGTCATATGATCTTTTAAAAAGCTTTCAAACATGGGCATAGGCACAAAGTCCATAAATCTAATGACAATGTATTTCTGACAGTTCGACCACATCAAGTTTTCCTGGATGTTATGCTGTACAAGAATCCTTGTTTCTACAATGTCTTTCTACTGACAGGTAGATTAATCTGTTTTTAGGTACTGAGATGACTTAATATTATTCTTATATCAATAACAAGCAAACAAACTACACAGGAGACTTGTTAGACTCTTAATTTCATTTTTTAATCAATAAAGCACATGGAATACTTTTACAGGAAAAAGAAAATGCTGTGCAGAATGTTGTGGTTTTCTTAAAAAGTATGTAAATCCCCGCTTATTCCTGTTAAGTGGTATAGTTAAGAGCAGTACATTCTGATTATCTTATCTGCTTTTATTTTTGAATGGGTCATCATCTATACAATAGGCAATTAAAGAAATTAACCAATTAGATTATGCGGAATTCATTAGATGAGTATGACCCTAACTCCAGCCTCTTGGTGCCTGGTGAGATGAAAACCCTTGGCTTCAGTTTAAGGTGGATTCCCCTGACTCAAGCTCTGAAGAAGAGGAACACCATGCTCAAAATGACTCAGCACAGGATATGTACTAAAGGGCTCAGGTAAGGGGTCAGGGTATGTGGATTGTGTCTGTAGTAATGGCTCATAGTAATGACTTAGACTGAAACCAGACAAGAAAAGGAACTACCCACCGAGCACAAGCAGCTGCTCAAGGAGATTGCTCTAACAGAGACGTTGTTTCCTAAGTCTTCTAAAATCATGTATGGGATCAGCAATCTCTAGAACAACCTGATATTGAGGCAGGAGTGTGCAGAGAATCCCTGCCTTATGGAAAAGCAGATTGTCCATTCCCACTACATTACCTACTTCAGTGCTGAAGTTAGGAACTAAACCGGGTGGGACAGAATCCTTCAGTTGCCTAATCTCTGGTTACACCCTCAATTTATTATTAATTTTTACACACTTTTGCTTCAGTAAAAATATTTGTCTTCATAGTTATTAGAATCACATTACAACCCTAATGTGTCTATTTTTGGGAAAAAAAACTGGTTACATGCAGTAAAATTAGGTTCTGGTACCTTTAGTGCCTGCCAAATTTAAGTGAGATGTTCCTGATGTTTGCAATATTGGTTTCAGTAGGCTTTTCTGTTGTACATCATGAAAAGCAGTAAAATACTGCTCTTCCAGTGCTGTGTGGAAAGGCTAGTATGGATAAAAATAACAAGTTTACTAATTGCTAAGAATCGTGTAAGAATAATGTGCTATAGTGCTATCCCCTTGACATACCTGTATGTATGTATACTTATCTTTTAAATAGATATTAGAATTGAAAACACGATAATAGGACAAATGTGAAGAGAGAGAAAGCATTAAGAAAGAGAAAAGCAGTGTGGTTATACGAAGCTTATTATTGCTTTCTAGTGCAAAGAAAGTCTAAAATGAAACACTGATCTTAAACATACTCTACATTGATAAATACTATTGATTCTTTTTTGCATAGTCTTCATCTAGGGAAATAGATTATTCTTTTGACATATATGTTTTTCAGTTAGGCTGATGTTTTAAAATAAGATATGAAATGTCATGGGAAAAATGAAAAGCCCTGGTTAACAGCTTATCATAACTAAATAGTGAAACACTTAAAAGTATGCTGCATAAGAATTATGTGTGTCTTACACAACTTGTGAGTAATTTTATGAAGCCAGGAAAAATGACCTAATTGTTAACAAACTGAATGAATAATAACAAATACAAGTATTTCCTCTGCTACCATAGACTTTCTACGTGTGCATAGGTGAGTCACAATTCCTTCAAAATTCTGTTCCTTTACAAACTCATAAGAGGTTAACAGCACTGCTATGCCTTTTCAGAGATACTGTGAGAAAAAAAGTTACAACTCTGATGTGTTCAACTGCTATGGTGACAAGAGCTACCTAAATCTTTCAGACAAATGGGCAAAATAATACATTTTCCTAAAGTAAAACCTGTGTCTTGCTTGGGACTGAAACCATCACTGTATTAATTTATCTTCACAGTTCAACAAATAGTTTTTTGTCTTCTTTCATAATGAACGAAGCAGGGTTTCTATCCACAATTCCTCTACTTCACTCGTTTGCTTCCATTCATGTGTTCTGCGCTCAAAGCCCCTTCAGGCAGGATGCCCTCCCAGCTGTCCAGATGAGCACAGCAACCATGTCCCACTGTCTCAGCAGCTCTCCCAGGCTCTGCAAAGCACAGCCACCCACAGTGTTCCCACGGAGGGCTCTGCCCTCTCCTCTGAGTCATACTGCTACCTTCAGCAGACTGCTGCTATGAAATAACCACCTTCCCCACAGACATGAGGAGAAATTGCCAACACTTTCAAACTCAATCCTACTTGTTGCAATGACATAAGTCAGTCTTTAGCGAATAACTACTTTCTCTAACTTAGAAACTAAATAAAAGGTATTGAAGAGTGACAGCACCTTTCAAGCAATGAAGCACCTTCTGGCACATTTTCAGAGTTATACTTTGTCAGCATGTT
This sequence comes from Tichodroma muraria, assembly GCA_013390105.1. Classification (NCBI taxonomy): domain Eukaryota; kingdom Metazoa; phylum Chordata; class Aves; order Passeriformes; family Sittidae; genus Tichodroma; species Tichodroma muraria. Next base: position 2,390 of record WAAG01070109.1, on the reverse strand, counting down.
CAACCCAATCTATATTCTCTTCTTGAAAAATAAGTCTTTATAAAGTTTATTACTCTTTTTTAAGCTATTGCTATAAAGACAGTGATAAGCAAAAACATTTTGGAAAATCACTTTTTTTTTTTTCTTTTCCAGTGATATTTGTCCCAAGAGGAAGAACAGATTTTCCTGGCTTCCTTGGCAAGGCAAAGCTTTTCTGCCAACAAGTATGTCTTACAGAACTCAGAACACCTCCTCAGCATTTTCTGATCTACTGGCAATCAATACCGAGTCATGCTGAGGCAGCATCACACTTTGCCAGCATGCATTCTTTTTCTCATGTCAATTTCATGTGGCTCCAAGAAACACAGGAAGCTCTCAAGGTCATGGCACAGCCATGAGTCCCAGAGAGAGATCCTCATGGGAGGAAGACAAGTGCATGAAAGAAAGGAAGAAACTGAATGATCTAAATAGAAAGAAAAAAATTTCTTAAAGAAACCTCTTGCTATCTACATTTCAGTGTATTCTCATATAAACTTTTAATCTTTGACACAAAATAAACATCATTTTTTAAGTGCTTATTTAGTATGCAAATTCTTCATCACTTCTTAAATTCCTAAGTAATAAAGATGAGCTGTGACTTATACTAGAAGAAGCTTGCCAGTGCTGAATTTCCTATCTGTGCTCTTTTGATAGTTTTCATTTTGTACACTTTAAATTCATTGGATTAAATAGCTACACAAGACATTTACAGTGACAGTTTATGAAGCACCCTGCTGGCTACTCCAAGATATACAGCAAGAGTCAAACTTTTGGGGTGCCTCTAAACATTTTCTGCATAAATATGGACATTTCAATTTGCAGATACAGTTATGCCCGTGCTTATTCGAGTACAGTGTGCAATCCGATGGGCTTGAATAACTTGCACATTTTTAGGTCTGCCAAAAATATATTTCAAGTTCAAACAGTTATGTGATTTAATGGATCAATCCTTTACAGTCTACCTGACCATAAAGATCTCATTCTTGGAGTATCCTTCATTCAGCTGGACTTATTTCTGCTAAAATAAGCAGAAAGAGAAATCCATGATATTTCAGCAATTTTCACCCAATATTCTGGAGGTGCTTCTGTCTTCTGAGTTGCTATTGCATCAGCTATCACACAGTATTTGGTGCATTCTTAAAGCTTACATGTTCTGCCTTGTGAATTGAGAATCTGCTTCCACAGAACTGGCATTAGCAGGAAATTTTGAAAATTATGCATTTCCCTTTTGAAAATCATAAGGTGATAAAAAAGACTGGGATTGCTACATACAAGCTGGCTTGTTGTGTAATTTGGGATGAAAAATGATTCCACATACATAGGTGTATAAAAATATGACTACAAACTTTCCATATTCAAAAACATTAGAATCTTTGAACTCAGTTACTCTCCAAAAATGAGTAACGCTTAAAGGTATATTCTTGGAAAATCACAAAAATGCTGCAAGGTTGTTCATTCTTTTTTTGCATCTTTCCTTTGCATGTGTGCTTGATTTTCTTCTTGTTTTTCTGTTTCTTGTTTTTTTTTATGCACCAGTATTTAGAAAGCATTGTTACCACTGCATCTAAGTTTATAATTTTACAGTAACATTTTGGAGGCAGACCTGAGCAAAAATTTCTGGTTGTTTCATTTTTTTTTTCATTTCTCCATTTTCTTCTTTAATGGCCTTTTGAAAAATCCAGCCTGCAGAAAAGAAAAATGTCACTAAGAACTGCTCAAAGCATACCAACCATACACTGGTTACATTCATGTGCTGCTTCTTAGTACTATTTTAATACTTGTACTACTGCACAAAGTTAATGAATATTTTATCATGATACTGTTTTTCCTGGAATGGAAAAACTAAGTATAGTTAATATATAATAGAGTGATTGCTGAATCATTGTTTTGCTCACATATTGCCAAGGGTTAAAATGTTTAAGAGTAATATTTTCTACTCAGTTGAATAAATAATATTTTCTTTTATAATGTCAAAATTTGTAAGAGATTATGCGTGTTGAAATTTATAAACTGTAACCTTCTAATGTGATTAAGAACGAAATATTTAGCCTGGAGAAGA
>WAAG01070107.1:9272-25044 GCA_013390105.1 Tichodroma muraria | reverse complement strand
GCTCAATTAAGTGATACAAAGTATCTATTGTGCACATATAATCCTTTAGACATAAACTGTTGGCCAGGTTTGGGACTAAGTCTGGATCCAGAAGCGACTAGACTTGCAGGGGCTCTGAGAAGAATTTTAGAATGCAAGGAGAGCCTTTCATGAATATCATGACCCAATTAAAAGGTGTGCCTCACAGTTCTGTCTGACTCTGTTCTCTATAAAGTAATCAAGTGCTCCTTGCCATCTACTCTTGTTAAACCCCTGTCACATTTACTATCAAACTTTGCTAGATTTCTGTTTAATATCAATAAACATATGGATACTTCTTTCTTATGAGCGAAACATATTACTCTGTCCATGAAAACTTCATATATTTTTGCTAATAGAAAATGCTTGGTTGCAAAAAATCCCACTACCCACAATACTACAGAAAGACTCCAAATCTCTACAGAGCAAGATGGAAGTGGAATGGATTTAAAACCCAGATGTTACATTACATTACAGGTGCATTTATCCTGCTCTTGATGAACACTAGCTTTATACATCCTCTATGCATGTATGGCCATACCCACCGCAAGTGCAGCCTATGTTTACATTACTAGGAAGAGATTACAGCCTAATTTCATAGCATCAGTTGGGACCTGGGAGATAACGAATGTTTATGACCTGTAGTCTTCATTCATTTGCGTCACCCAGTGTGGCTGTCTCTACTAGCCCTTCACAGCACTCGTGAATCTTCCATCTCCCCTGTCTCCAAAACCTGCAGAGCACGCATTTGTACTGCTGTTAACCCTCTGTTCTTCCATATGCCAACGTACCAGATTGTCTGCACGTGTTTGTCTATCTATTGCACTACTGGGTGGGCTATGCGTGGGTAACTGGCTGCCCTAGGATGGTCTAGGACTTGTATGCAAGAGAGGACCTTTCCAGGACCTTCACGTTCTTTGTACTGAGACGAAGCATTTCTTACATGGGCCTCTCAAAGTACCTCTTCTGAAGCGGATAAATAAACTGGCAGTCAGCTACAAGAGAAATGGGAACAGTCTTCTGAGACAAAAGGAAGAACAAGGGAGATTTTTGTAGGAAAAAGGAAGCAAAGAGGCCCCTGGGTGAGCAGAGTTTCCCAAGAAGTGCTGCTATTTAAACCATTTTCTTCTTGGGGTTATGTTCTACTTGATAAATGCATATTTGAAACTCGATTGACACATAAAAAAGTAACAGATCTTGAAGAACAGAAAATTTCAGGGAATTAGTGATACAAATCATGCATATGTGCCCACCTGCTGCAGAAGCCTTTGCTTGATATGCTGGATGGGCAGCAGTCATTGCTGCTACATGTAGACATTATTGAAATTAGGATTAATGTTCAACCTCTTATGTATTCCCTTTAGTTTTGTACTGCCCTGTTGCTGTGACATATTGCATGTCCTAAAATGCATCTGAAACTGATCTTGAATCCTGCAGCATCCTTCCCTCCAAACTGGATAGTGATGGATTTGATGGGTAAACCTTTATGTGGATTAGGAAGTGGTTGGATGGTCGCATCCAGAGGGTAGTGGTCAGTGGCTCAGAATTCCAGTGGACATCAGTGACAAGATGTGTCCATCAGGGGTCCATAGTGGGTGTGACCAATGTTATTTAATATCTTCAGTAATGACTTAGAGGGGTCAAGTGCACCCTCAGCAGATTTGCAGCTGATCCCAAGCTGTGTGGTGCTGTTGGCACTCTTGAAGGATGGGATGCCATCCAGAGGGTCCTGGACAAGCTGGAGAAGTGTCTCAAGGGTACCTCATGAGGTTTAACAAGACCAAATGCTGGTGCTGCATCCGGGTCAGGGCAAACCCTGGTATCAATCCAGGCTGGGGATGGACAGATCGAGAGTGACCCTGAGAGGAGGACCTGGGGGTGCTGGTGGGTGAGAGGCTGGACATGAGCCAGCCATGGCACTCATAGCCCAGAGAGCCAAACGTGTCCTGGGCTGCACCCAGAGCAGCGTGGGCAGCAGGGCCAGGGAGGGGATTCTGCCCCTCTGCTCTGCTCTGCTCTGGTGGGACCCCACCTGCAGGGCTGCATCAGCTCTGGGGGTGTTACTGAACAGTCCTGCAACAAGATGTCTATGCATCAGTGGAGGAAAGTGCTGGAAATTCTTTTAACTTTAGCACAATAGGACATGACCCCTATATTTGTTGTTAGTGCTTAATTTTGTACATACAGTGCTTAGTACAAATACCAGAGATTAATGTGGCCTTGTGCTAACTCTCTACATCTGTGGCTAATAAACTTGTTCCAGTTAATGCTTTCTTGTTTACTTCTATCAATGATTTAATATGCACTAACTAATATCTCAGTTTTGAGAACAAGGAGTGTGTGTCAAAGCAAAGAATGATAAGAGAAGTACATTATGACCTGATGACATATTTGGGATATTCACAAGGAGAAAAGATTCGTCAGAAGATCTGGAACCATATCCAAACAAGTGGGAATAATTAGCATATATGCATGTGTTCAGGAAACATGGAAATACAATAGTTTCCGGAGCATAATCTGGTGTCTTAGGTTACCGAGCATGCATGCTTTAAAGAGAATCATCCATGCACTCAACACTGCTAGCGAAATAATTGTGGCTTCCTAAACTAACAAATCTGATGGAGAGTTTATTTTCCAAACTTCAAAGACAGGGTCCCCAGCACAGGTAGGACGTGGACCTGTTGGAATGAATACAAAGGAGGGCCACCAAAGAGATCAGTGGGATGGGGTACGTCTCCTGTGAGGAAAGGCTGAAAGAATGTGGATTGCTTGGTCTGGAAAAGAGAAGGCTTTGGGGAGGCCTTATTGTTGCTTTCCAGTATGTCAAGAGATCTTACAGGAAAGATGGGGCCAGACTATTCACAAAAGCATGTGGTGACAAGGTAAGGGGCAATGGCTGTATACTGAAAGAGAGTAAGTTTAGACTAGATATTAGGAAGAAATTCTTCACTGTGAGGGTGGTGAGGCACTGGAACTGGGAAGCTGTGGATGTTCCATCTCTGGAAGTGTTCAAGGCCAGTTTGGATAGGACATCCTGGTCTATTAGAGTGTGGACCTGCACATGGCAGGGCTGGTTGGAACTAGATGATATTCAAGGTCCCTTCCAATCCAAACTATCTTATGATTCTATGACTGTACTACAAGGAAATTATTTCTCTTCTTTTCAAGTAACAAAATCTATAATACTTACACAAACCAATATTGTGTGAAGTATGAATTACTACCTTCAAAAACAAAGCAACCTGATCTCTAATCTGTTTGAAAATGTAATGACACTAGCTAAAAGAGCAATATTGTAAATCACTGAAAGTATGACTTGGATCTGAGTTTACAGGGCATTTCTGACACTCAGCTTTTGCATCACTGGTAGTTGTAGTGTCTCACTGGTAGGTTAATGAACTAGACAACATGCTATTCTATTTTACTTTGTTTACAGCTACTACTCCTTCTTTCCCCAACATTCCATGATTTGTTAGAACAAAACTAAGGTGCCTTAGTGGGATCTGCTTACAAAGTGGCTCCTTTCTGTGCTGCCTTGCCGTCCTTGTGCTGCATGTAATATGTACAGCTGATATTTGGCACCTTATATTCTCATGAGATTGTCATCTGGAAGTACTTACCAGTGTCCACGGACCAGACTCTGTGAGTGCCTCTCTGTATCTCAGCTCATACTGTGTATGAGCTGTGGGCAGGTCCCACTTTATTATCAATTGGTTTGTGATCTGATAAGCATTTATGTTAGATGGTGACAAACATTTTCCTAAAATGGGGGAGATACAGCTGTTAAAAATGCAAGAGAAGCAGGAAAGCTTCGGTAATTATGTCTCTTGAGTATGGTCTATAAAAATTACGAGACTTGGCACAGAATACTGAACACTTTGAGACTTCAAAAAACCCTGGAAATGAATAATTACTAAACCTTTATGGTATCAACAAAATACTGTTGTTCCTCTTGCCTTTCTTTTGTGAATGCTTCTACTGATTTCAGGAACACCCTTTTTCTAAGCAGTTACTATTCTGAGTGAGGCTGAAAGGCAAAATCAAAATGTCAAGAATACCTGTAATCATGAATTGTATAAAAAAATATCCAAAACATCTTTAAATTTCAGTAAGTGCAAATATACTTTCATCTTCCTCTCCAATACACACAATGTGGCCAAAAGTCTCCAGTAAAGGTTATATTGATAATTGGGGTTGTAGTGGTAGTGACCCCTAGCAGTGAGAAACATTGGTTTTTCTTGGGTCCATGATGAGTCTGAGCAGGTGAAGTTTTGTGAAGCTCTTAACATTAGCTCAGTGACCAGATAGGTAGGAAACCTTTAAATAAACATCTAAAGGGCATAATAAATAGGGCTTTTTTTATATCTTTCTTGTAGCACTGTGTATGTGTATAATATGTAAGTGGCCTTAGAAAAGGGTTGAATTTTGAAAAGGTTTCTCAAAATTCTAATGCCCTATATCAAGGATTCCTTAGGTGCACAGTGCTGGGTCAATCTGCTCTCTGTAAACCAATATAAAGAAATTCAGAAAAGCATCAAAGAGAGCCTAGAAAGCTGATTTAGTATGGTACATAAATATTACTATATAGTTTTCTGGATATGAATATAAAATATTCCAGCAAAATATTTAAAGTAAAACTCTCCCCCCATAGAACATGATAGACTTCTGTTATTAACTTCATTCAAGGAAGTCAAACTGCATCTTAGCTTTCTGAATCAGTAAAAATAACAAGAGTGTTTAGGGAGCTGAAATTTTGGAAACAATCTTTACAGACTACAGCTTTAGCTGGGCACTGCAGTAACAACTTGTGAAGATGCTGTACCTGCTTTGCTTGGTAAAACTGAGATGTTCTTTCCTTTTGCACAGGTGTCATGGGCATAATTCACTGCTATCCAAATGAATGCAAATCTCTCAATGTAGAGATTCTTTCGTTCTATTGTGATGGAAGGTGATGATGTGTTTCGTTGAAAAAGTTTTCGTATTTTGTTCCTTCAGAGAAAGAGAAGCAGAATGAAAAACATTTTATTGGATTATAGTTATTCTTTCCTCCCCTGCCCAAGAAAGCAAAATTATAGCAATTGTTAGCTTTCCAGATACTTCCATATATAATTCCAATACTGGAAATCTCAAAGGTTCACCTTGAGAAGCTTGAAACAGCAAGATTAATTCCAGCACCCCAGTAACCCTAGCAAATTTAAATATGCAAATCCTTGTGTTGTGTGGTGGAGAACTGTTGAATTCCTTAAACTTTTAAGGCATAGCATGATACAACAAGATCCATATGACCTTCTTTTGTACTTGCAGTTGGATATATAGAGCATTTTGAAGGCATAAAATTAGGAATAAAGCCTAATTTTGAAGGTGTACAACAGAAATTACTTCATAAAGCCTTGCCTCATATCACAAGGGCACGCAAATTCCTTTTGAACAGCAAAATTTCCCAGTTACGTGTCTCTAAATTACCATAAAGATATGAAAACTCTCTTATGAGTTATATGCCTATCTTCTGACTTCTGTTCCTGCAAATCATCAGAGTTTGACAAAGATATCTAAATGTCACCTGAGTCCTCAGCCCTGTAGATTTCTCCTGGTACACCTAATACACACAGCGCAGAAAGTCCAAGAATTTTAATGCCTTACATACAACTTTACTGCCTAACTTTTTTCCTGTCTCTCCCATTTAGTCTCTGTCACACAGAGAAGAGTTTTTTCAAAGGTTAAAATTCAGAGTTCTTAAAGAGATGGGCTAGCATACTAATTGCCTAGCTATGCATTCAAGTATTAAATTACACACATCATGATTCAATATTTAATACCTGAGAAAAACTACTTGAAGGTTTTCCTGTCTTCTGCTTCAGGCTAGTTGTGAACCAGTCATTAAAATTTCAAAGCATGATTTTGAATTCTTGGTTGGAACTTTTCTGTGGGAGTATTTACCTTTAATCTTTTTCTTCTTGACAACTAAATCATAAGGAGCAGGGACAAGGAACTATTACAACGTCAAACTGATGTTACATGCAGGAAGGGGTGATACCCTCTTCTAGGCAAGTTGAAACCCTTTCACATGTGGGTTTTTTCCTTTCCATTTAACTCAACAGAGGAGGAGATAGGACGTTTGTCTTCAAGACCACTGTGTGGAAGCTTAGGAGACTGAAGTTAAAGTCCTGACTCTGACTAGGAAGCATCAACACCTCTGACAGAGAATTGTCTCCTTCTTCCCCCACTGACATCCTCTTTCATTCTTTTTTCTGCCTTGTCTGTTCATGACATCAACCCTGCAGCCTGGGAACAGCACAGTCTGGTTTTGTCTTAGGATTTTAAGAGCAACTAGCTTACAGATATTTCAACTGATAACATCTCTTCAGAAACAGAGCTGTTTCACAGATCTTTCTGCACTTCCAAAAAACTGGGATTCCTTGAAGTCCCAAGAGGCAAGACAGCAAACTCAGTGGAATTTGGTGCTTATTGCAAATTGGTGCCTGCTGCTACCTCCAGTGAGAAAATATTGAAGGTGATGGGGCGTAACCTCAGCCTTGAGGTGGTTGCTTTACTCCTCTGCAACATGAAGATGATCACCCTGGGGAATTTCCCAGTGTGGTGACATTTTCTTAGCTTTAGAAGATGCTTCTAACCACAGCTCATTTTTAATGACAAGGGGTGTCTATGTGGCAAAATAATCAGCAATGAATATCAGAATTTACCAACGGCATACAGTGTTGCACTCTATGTACCCCATGATATGGTCTCATGGCTAAGATCATGTCTTCTGATCTCACGTCTCTATTTCTGAACATGCTCCTAATCTCATGGGAAATTCCAAATATCTAGATATAAAATGAGGAAATTCAATTTTGTAATGAAGCTGAAACTGAAGATAGAGTATTTGAGGTAATCAGTTCAAAATTAACCCTACAAGTTCATTCCATCAGTAAAACCACTGCTTGATAAGTCAGAATTACCAGAAAGTATGTCACATCTGACATCTCCTTAGGTACGTGCAATAGAAAAATACATAATACATAAAATAAAAGCTTAGTGTCTGTTTATGTTTGTGTGTTTTATTTTTTTTTCCTTTGAATGCATCTGCGTTGAATAGTCAATAAAAATGAATAGCTGAAAATAAAGGTAGTTGAGCAAGCTGATCTTTGGCAATAATGTTTTAAACAGTGTGCTGGAGGCATGGTAAGATGTATAATGAGTTTGTGTCAGGTTTGCGTGGCAGGGTTTTGGGAGCAGGGGAGCAGATTGCTGCACAGGTGGCTTCCATGAGAAGCTGCAATGAGCTTTCCCCATGCACAGCAGAGCCAGTTCCAGCTGTCTTCAGGGCAGACCCGCTGCTGGCCAAGGCTGATCCCATCAGCCATGGTGGTAGTGCCTCTGGGATAATGTATTTAAAAGAGGGAAAAAACTGCTGCACAACAGCAGCTGTCAGAGAGAGGAATGAGAACATGTGGGAGCAGCAGAGAGCAGCCCACACTGGAGCAAGTTTGCAGGGCTTGTGAACCCATGAGGAACCTGCTTTGGAGCAAGCTACTCTTGAAGGGCTGGCACCCCATGGAAGAGGCTTACACTGGAGCAGTTAATGAAGAAATGCAGTCCCATGGGAAGAATTCATGTTGGAGAAGTTCATGATGGACTGTTTCTTGTGGGAGGATCCCCGCGCTGGACCAGAGGGAGAGTCAGAAGAGGAAAGAAGTGACAGACACAGCATGTGACCAACTAACCACAATCCCATTTCCCGTCCCCCCCAGTGCTGAGGTGGAGGAGATAAAGAATTCAGGAGAAAAGTTAAGCCCAGTAAGAAGAAAAGCATGGGGGAAGAGGGATGGGGGGGCGGGGGTGGGGGGGAAGAGAAGAGGAAGGTCTTTCAAGTTTTAGCTGTATTTCTCATTACTTTACTCTGAGTTGAATGTTAATTAATTAAATTCATTTTCCCAGGTGAGGAGGTGTTTTGCCCATGATAATAATTGTGGAGAGATGTCTTCCTGTCCTTATTTTGATCCATGGTCCTGTCATATTTTTTCTCTGCCCTGTTGGACTGAAGGGGTGAGGGNGCTGAAAATAAAGGTAGTTGAGCAAGCTGATCTTTGGCAATAATGTTTTAAACAGTGTGCTGGAGGCATGGTAAGATGTATAATGAGTTTGTGTCAGGTTTGCGTGGCAGGGTTTTGGGAGCAGGGGAGCAGATTGCTGCACAGGTGGCTTCCATGAGAAGCTGCAATGAGCTTTCCCCATGCACAGCAGAGCCAGTTCCAGCTGTCTTCAGGGCAGACCCGCTGCTGGCCAAGGCTGATCCCATCAGCCATGGTGGTAGTGCCTCTGGGATAATGTATTTAAAAGAGGGAAAAAACTGCTGCACAACAGCAGCTGTCAGAGAGAGGAATGAGAACATGTGGGAGCAGCAGAGAGCAGCCCACACTGGAGCAAGTTTGCAGGGCTTGTGAACCCATGAGGAACCTGCTTTGGAGCAAGCTACTCTTGAAGGGCTGGCACCCCATGGAAGAGGCTTACACTGGAGCAGTTAATGAAGAAATGCAGTCCCATGGGAAGAATTCATGTTGGAGAAGTTCATGATGGACTGTTTCTTGTGGGAGGATCCCCGCGCTGGACCAGAGGGAGAGTCAGAAGAGGAAAGAAGTGACAGACACAGCATGTGACCAACTAACCACAATCCCATTTCCCGTCCCCCCCAGTGCTGAGGTGGAGGAGATAAAGAATTCAGGAGAAAAGTTAAGCCCAGTAAGAAGAAAAGCATGNATTTTTTCTCTGCCCTGTTGGACTGAAGGGGTGAGGGATAGAACAGCCTTTGTGGTGTTTAGCCGAAATCAACCTACCACTCTCTTACCAAGCTCTTACAAATCAATAGGTATCGATGAGAAGTGACGAAAGGTATTGACCAGCATTGTGTAACAACCTGTTACATGATGAAGTACACTGGAGCAAAGATCTGGCAGATGGGAATCACATCTAACAGCAAAAAGAGCTTTTTGTTTTCTGAGATTACTTTTCAGACTTACCATTTTAAGTATACAGTATAATTAACTGTATTCGCAGCACCAGGTACTGGCAGCCAGGTACAGGTTAGATCCTCAGTTAATTCTTTGTAACACACCAATTCATTGTCCCAGTCTGGAAGACGAAAACATGTGCACTGGAAAAGACCTATCACAGGCAACCATTAAACTCAACAATTGACTCAAAGGGACTATGAGTAATGAAACCAAATACAAACCAGGCTAGAACTGGTTGACTAGACCCCAGAATTGCTTCAAAACCATCAAACTCTATGTGAAGTTCAGAACTACACACTACTGCTTGACAAAAACAATATTACTTTTATACTGCCAGCTTTGTAAAGAACGCATTATAAAACAGGAGAAGCATAAGTTTATGTATAAAATTACTTGTTATTAATTTTTAAAAGAGAAATATGGGCCTTTTTTTCAGTTGATGTGTAAGTAAACACTGATGACAGTATAAAAGGAGCTTGTTTTTTTTCTTTAGCTGTTAAGTTCATGTCAGTATTTCAAAGATCTCTTATCAGAAATGCTAGTGATAAAATATGACTGTTCTTCTTTTGTTTTGTCTTACTGTCTGAACTATTAGTTCAGAAGAATCAGTCATGGTGTCTCAAAGTACCACCCAAAGGACTTTTAAAAAGGACTCATATTTTTTTGCTGTTGTTGTTGTTCAGAAAAGTAGACAAGGATCTCAACAGGCATAGGATGCTTAAGGTGAATTTTTCCTGATGTGGAGTCACACGTCCTTCATACCTGTTAGGTTTAACAAGTTGCCAATAAGCCTATCAATCTTGAATAAGAAATGTTTTGCTATGTGATAAGTAAATATGAATATGTCTGGAGCTGGTGTTGTAGCATAATTATAGTATATCATAACCTAGGTTATGAGTTAAAAGATCAGTTCTCTTTACTTCATTTCTTCTTATCACCTGAGTTACAAAGTACCCTTGGCATTATTTTCATCGAGATGGCAAATGCATACTTAAGTTAAAAGGTCTTTTGGAAAAAAAAAATGTATCAAATGAGTACAGCACTGACTTTAATACCCTCACCTTATGACACTTCTTTTCTTATACTAAATGAATAATACTTTTCTAATAAAGTTATGCTGCATCAGTTCAGGTGTGTACAGGTTCCTTTCAGGAAGGTGGAGATCATGTCTTCCTTATTTCCATACTAATGTGAAACATTACAGAATTCTTTGCTTTTCTAGTCTGGCCACCAAACCACATCTTGGCCTCCTCACCAATGAACATGGTGTCTGTCAGCAGGGAAAACAGCAACAGCCCTCACATTCTTCTCCTGTTTTACTCTGATTAAACCTTACACTTACTTAGTGTTTCTTTATTGTTCATTGGAGAAGCACCTGAAAACAAAACCTCTTTGAAACTGCTGTAATACTTCATGTCAATACATTGGTAATATACTTCTCCTGAAACTATTTGAAATAAGAGTTCTATTAAGTCAGATCCACATGGTGTCTACCAGGTTGCAGACCCGTCTCTGCTTACAGAGGAGCAGAGGTTGCATTGTTCCTCATGCTCTAAGTTTTACAAAATCCCCGTCTTTCTCTGTGAGATTATGGTATTAAAGCAGACAAAGAAAAAATAGTAGATTTCATATGTGGAAATAGTGTATTAGCTCAACCAACACCCCAATACATCCTCCCTCTCCCAATATACTGAAGTTCTATGTTACTTTCTCCAGATGAGTATAGTGAATCTTGCACACTTTTATTCTCACTTGTCCTGTTTGTGGATATTAGTGTCTACATGCACATTGATTTTTATTCTGGTGCTTTCTTTGTTTTACTGTACTGCTCCACCTTAAGATGTGTATTATAAATTCTTCTCAGACCTAGCATAGTACTGGAGCTGCACCATGACTGCACTCCGAGAGCTATGCAAAGAAAGAAAAAAATTTCTTTGTTCTAAAGAAAACACAATTCAATTTCTCCACTTAAAAAAACTCCAAACCAACAAACAAACCAAACACCAAACCACCCACCTTTAATTTTTTTCACTCTAAAACTTTCTGGTTTTCTTCCTGAGCATCTGTTTTTCTCACTAATGATTTAGTGTAGCTTAGTCTGGCAGGTTAATTGCAGGGACTAGAAAATTATCCATTTTAATTTCAGAATAACATAGTCCTCCTGCAGATGTCTTGCCAAGTGTCACTGCATACTCAAGAACCTGTCATTTCTGCTGTGTCTCTTAGCAAGCAGGATGATCCTGCCTACAATAAATCCAGCACAAAGCACATCAGATGACCACCCACTGCTCTGTAATACCCTCTATCAAAATGTGCTGGACTGTTCCTTCTCGCCATCATCAGTAATTTCCCAGTTAAATGGAAAGCAGAGATATCCACCACGCATAAACATTAGAGGATCCGTGGTCTTTCCAGACGGCGGCTGTTTGCCATGCGCTGAGTGGGCTTTCACTCACAGGTGCGGGTTAGCCCGGGCCGTCGCGCAGACACACCTGCCCGCCCTGCTCTGGCCGGGTTTTCCCTTCGGGAAAGGCGGGCGTGCTTTTAGGGGCGATGCTTCCGAGCGCCGGCGGTGCCCGGCGCGCCGGGGCGGGCGGGAGCCCCCAGCAGCCCTCAGCGCCCGCGGAGCCCGGACCGAGCGTTCCACCCACCTGGCAGCTGCCGGCAGAACGGAGACTCCGAGTCTGTGCAGCAGCAGGAATCTGGGGAGCACAGAAAGGGCGGGGGGGAACAACAACAACAACAACAACAACAAAAAAAAAAAGCGGAATGGTTGGTCAAGACAACCGTGCAAGAAATAGGAAAAATGTTGCTGGTGGTTACTTCTCCTACTCACAGAATTGAATTCGGTCATGATTTTGTTTGTACGGCCTCGTCCTGGAGTAGCGTTAAGAGTTTTTACTGTTCAAAAGCAGAAGTAAGCTGCACAGTACATGAAAACTCACCTCTCACAAGTAAAAAGATAGCTGCCAGCAGAGAGTTCTTCATCTTCCCTGTAAAGAAGCATAATGATTACCATCAACATTACGCTGTCTTCAGTCTATTTTTCACACTTCCTCTTCAAACTTCCTATTCATTCTAACACTTATGCTGCCACTGGCTGGGCACAAGTAATAAGTTTATTAATGACAATGGGAACGACACTTCAGTTCTGTGTTATTAATTATACTTACAAAATCCCCAAAATTCTTCTGGAAAACAGGAACTCTCCACCCTGGTTTTGGAAGAACTCGCAGTGAGATTCTTGACGGAGTCTTCAGTATCAGCAGTGCAAACTGAATTAAGCTTATAGGTACTTCAAACTCCTTTGAAAACCATAACTTTCACTGCAAATTAGAGATATTCATATCAGCAGAAAGGAAGTCAAGGTGTTTGACTCAGTCTAATATGAATTCTTGGATACTGTTGAAATAATAGCATCAGAAAACCCTGACGTCTTCACTTTGTGACTTCTTTCATCTGTCAGTGCAATTTCCCTACTGCAAAGGTGCTGTATCTACATTGTTGGTACCTACATTGGGGCCCTAATACAGACAAAAATCACCACAGCTGTAAATCAGAAGTTTGGTCCATAATATTAGTTCAGAGAACATTCTGAACACAGAAGCCAGCAGACATGTAACAGCTGTTACTGTTACAGCAGTAAAGGGAAATTTTCAGAAAATTTTGCTACTGTGGGAAACTTCCCTTCTGGGCTTAGGCAGCTCCTATCAGAGATTGGATCCAGACCTACCTGGAGATAGGCAAATTATTAACTTATCTTGGCAACCATGGTATATTTCAGGTTGAGTATCGAATAGAAAAAAATATCTGTTGAAAATTAATCACTCTCCTAAAGAGAGAGGCATGCATCTCAGCACGGTCTGCAGTAGGAGTGGGTGACTAATGCAACAACCATGTCTTATCAGATTTTGTGAAGGGCACAGTCATGAAAGGCAAGCGATCAAGGAATTCTGAATACTGCAGGGGGTTTCCTAGTGATGAATACATTGGCCTCGGGAGTAAGCTCCAAAATGCTGAGGGGTAGCAGATACAATGTATGCATGCAGGATCACAACCCCTATTATCAGACAGATACAAAAATTGGCCTTGACAATGCTTTCAACAAGGAATAGTCAAGAGGATAGGGTCAATAGATGATCATAAGGAGAAACTGGTAAAGTAAAAATGCAAGTCATATGTGACAGATTTTGACAGTGAGGTTGAAGAGCTAGAGACTCCGAATAGTGTAGAAATCAAGAGATGGAGAAAACTTTAACAGTTGTATGTATTGGTTTGATGTGCTCAGCATAATCACATTCAAAACAGCCATCCTAAATGAAAACTATATAAGTAACTCAATGCAAGAGCAGGACTGGATTTAGTATGCACAGAATTAGGAAGAGCATACTGGAGACAAATAAATCCAGCAACACAAGTCTGTATCGTCTTTGCTGGAGTCTAGGTCTCAGTATAAATGCCACTGTCATTTGAAGAAAAAAAGTTAATTCTGACAAGCACAGAAAATACATTACCAATCCAAATAACAGAGGAGATATAATCTTGAAAACTGGAATTTTATATTTGAGTGAGGACAAATTTTTACCACAGCTTAGCTATCAAGTTACTATAGTAACCTTTTCATGTATAACAAAAGATAAACTATTATTTTTGAGGTAAATTTTGCATAGAACCACTTTTTTCAAATGTTTAACATTTCAGCTTTTTCACCACTGTGAACTTTTGTCAGAATTGTAAATGTCTGAAGTTGTCCTGTTAATTTGGATGACAATAAATTATGCCATCTTCTGTGATATGTTTTAAAGTGTAGAATGACTGTAGGATACTTCCAGCTTTACTTCATTTTGACTTAGATGTTTTTTTCCAATCTAGGTTAATACATCATTCTAGATGAGGTTTTCCCTTCCCCATCATCAACAGAACTTTGTTNGTGCTTTCTCCTGTCATTTCCTTATATAAGGTCTGCAGTAAAAGACACATCAGGCTGCTGATCTCTCCAGAATGTAGTCTTGAAATCAATGAACCTTTCCATTTAGACTGAATTAGACAATATAAGTTAATATAAACCTCACATCCTTCTCTGTTCCCTTCCCCAACATTGTATGTTAACTCTTGCTCTTCAAAGGGAAAACAATCTCCAAAGACAGGCAAGCTCATCCAGGAAAATGCCACTGTGCCCTTTGTCCTGCTCTGCTCCTGCACAGCTACAGCTCTTGTAGCACATCACAGGAGAACTGATCAAGCCATGAACTTCTGAGAGCACTTTCTGCGGGTCAGTCACGTGCCCATGAATGCTAAAGAACCAGAATGGGTCTGAAATCTTGTTTGTTGGGAGTTTTAAACATGTCCCAAGACAGTTTGGATTATGTGTATCCAGCAGCCTTGTTAAAGTGCTCTCAGGTCCTGGTGGGCAGCTGAAGCAGACTGCAGACTGCAGACATACCACATCAGGAACCACATATTGCATTTCTGTTTGAAGTCTTGCCTTGTATGAAGTAAAAAGTGGTGAGGTCCTTGTTGTCTCCTGGTTGAATCAGTATGTGTTTTTGCTTGTTTGCTGTTTCTTAAACAGTTGGATAATCAGTTCCAATTGACTAGAGGTGACCCCTTTCAGGTATGTTGTAGCAAATTCAATATTGTATTGAATTCAGTTTTTGCTGCTTAGTAATACTTGGTGAAATTGTGTATCTTTCCTTTATGGATCTAAATTAGACTCACACAATTTTTAGAAGTTATTTCTCATATAATTCTGCTTCCAATAAGCAGACCTCCAGGTCTGTAAATATCTGACCAAATTTTTCTGATTGGTTTGGTTTTCCAGAGAAATACATGTATATCAGAATTCAGTGAGCAAATCTCATATGATCTTTGTGGAAAGAAAAATTCCCACTCAGTCCTCAGCTATAGCCCCTGGGGAAATTTGTTGTGTTAAGGAGAGTCTCCACCACAAACACTTTCATCCTTTCTGAGTTCGAGTTGCATTATGAAACAGCTTACCTTTCAAACAATTCTATATTATCTTAATGAAAATCACATTTTTTTACCTTAATGCATCAGCTAGGCAAAGGCCATCAACAAGTGTCAACGAGAGATCTGCACATGAGATTCAAAACCTTCTAATTACAGATGAGGCATGCATGTGCCTGAATAGACTAGACACCCAACACAGAATGCAGGAAGATCCCAGAGGTTTACGTATTGGGGTGAAGATTCCTTTGAAGAAACAAAAGAAATTAAGATAAATGTAGACTAAATTCTGCTTATACTAGACTAGATCTGTGGTCTCACTGATACTTCATAATTGACAGTGATGTGGCACAGGGTTTTGCCCAGTGCATCTGCTAGGATATTTATGTGAGTCAAGGGGGTATGATCAGATGAGACTGGTAACTTCTCTTTACTACAACATCACTGTTAGTGCTACAGGCTTGTTTGTGGGATGATGGCAGAAAATGATCACTGTGGTAGCTCAGACTAGTGGTTTGAAAACAGAGTTCATTTACATGGTGTCTGAGCTATGTGCAGGTCCAGAGACTTAAGTATTGTGATTTAGAACTGGAGTCTTAAGTCTTGGGATTTAACTTGCAAAGAAGACCTTTACTTCTGCTGGTACACCTTGGAGCATATTTATTTTATCAGTTTTAGTAGTCTCTGACTGCTCTGAAAATATAGCATAAGAATCTGTTTCCATTTATGTTCATTATCTCTTCCTGTGCATTCAAGCGGGAAGTAAGGATAATACT